>JAJIYU010012410.1:0-14562 GCA_030144865.1 Tinospora cordifolia | reverse complement strand
TTAAATCTCATAATCATGAATCATAAATAAATTATACTTACGAAAGATAAATAAAAATAATTTCAACATGTGTAACATATAAATATTCAAAACATGAAAACAAACACTTAGCATGCATCATACTTTAAAACAAACCTAAACATACATAACCTAAGCATGACATGGTTTCATAACATACCTGCAAATTTGAATTTTTTAAATCACATTATTCAAACATAAATATGCATATTAAACTGAAATTAAATATGCATAAACATGGTATTAAACTAAATAAGTAGAATATGGGTTTGAGAAGTCACTTCCACCTCAAAAGTAATTTTTTTTTGCACATTTCTAAAATCCGACAGAGCTCCGTTACTCAAAAACTTCTAAGCACTCAAGAACTCTGAAGAACACTTAAGAATCGTTCAAATTACTCAAGAACTGAGGGGATTGCCAAAAAGAAGGCTAGAGAGAGTCAAGAGGGACTAGCATGTTCTTACTCTGAGATGAAAAGAATAAGAGCACTAGATGTCCTTCATATAGAGTTTGGGGGAGTGAAAATTAATAACTTTGGCATTTTTCATATAAAAATTTTCTACTTTTATTGGGTCTTGGCGGCTCCAAATCAAACATTGGGTTTTAGGATTTTTTTACAAAGGTTTTTTGGTGGATGTTCACCAATTTTTCCTTCTATTCTTAATTTTATTTCATTTTTTCCAAGTTTTTGATTTCAGACTTTCAATCAGGGCCGCACGATTTTGGCAAAATCCCTGAAATCACGCGGCGCACATTTCACGCGCGCGCTGGCGCGAAATGTTATAAATTTACACTTATATAATGTTATACTATTGTACATACAATTATTTATGTAATACAATTATATTATCATAAATTGACACTTATATAATGTTATACTTACATTAGATAAATATACGTATATAAAATTTTTTTTAATAAATAAAGATGTTACAAATTTACACTTATTAATCTCAATACATTCTATTATATATATATACATACTCCTATAATATGTGTAATATATTGTGTGATATTATTTTAACACCCATTATACTAACACACATATTATATAGTATTATTTTTACAATCATAACAAATATTTTTATATGCTTGTATTTATCTAATATTCGCATATCATATTTATATATGTGTGTGTGTCTATATATATATATATATATGTTTCTATTATTTATTCTCGGATATCAAAGTTTTTTAATTAATTTAATTTATTTTATATTTTAGAGTATACACAATTTATATCTAAAAATATTATAAATTTTACAAATAAAATATTTTATTTGAAATTATTACAACATTTGTACGTGTTACATCAACAATAGGCAGCAATGACGGCAAAGGCAACGATTACCGAATCGGATTGGTGACGAAGGGCAATAGAATAGCAGGGGTGAGCAACTAGGCATGGGCTGATCAAACAGGGATGGGGCGAGCATCAGGCTGAAAACAATAATTAGGGCAAACATGATAAAATTGTAGATATTTTAATGAACTTTATATAAGTGGAGACAGGAAATAATGAACAAATATTTTCAATAATATTTTTTAAAAATTGATATTTTTTATAATTTTCTCTTTGTTTATTTAATATTATCGTTCATGGTAAATAAAAAAGAATAAATAAATCCTACTAGTCTTTATATCATCTCACCACCTTGCGTGTAAAGTTTGTTTTGTCTTCTTATTTAATTGATATTTTTATTAGAAAATACTGATATCAATTAGATTTATATTTTTAATTGATAAACTTTAAAAAGCATGTAATGTGCTTGCATGCTATAGTTTGGTGCTTTTGTTAGACATAGTGATGCGGAAGAAGGGCATATATTCTTATTGAGGCTTGGGGAGCAATTTCGCCTGACCACTTCACAATGGTCTGACTCAATTAATCAAGGCGGCTGACTTGGTCCAGTCTAAACTTAAAACTTAAAAGAAAATTATGAAAAATATCAATTTTTTAAAAATATTATCAAAATTCATTATTTCTCATTTTCACTTATATCAATTTTTTACAAATATTTACACTTTTTATCACGTACTTAGTTTGTTTGGCCTAATCTCTGTTTTCATCACCCCGTTCCTATTTGCTCACCGCTGCTATTCTGCAATGTCTTGCCTTCATAGTCGATGCTGTGTGCTGTGAAGCTTTCCTCTCTTTTTTGTTTTGTTTTTAGATTTGACAAAAAAAAAAAAAAAAAAAAAAGAAAAACCCTACCCCTCATCTTCTCTCTTTCGCTCTCTCTCTCTCTCTCAGACTACTTCATGCAGGGAGCTCCAAGCCCCAACAATGGTGTCAACTAAGGTTGCTGATCGGGGCTCTTTTGGATTAAAGAGATATCGATGGTGTTCGACAGTGAGGATCAACACAGCTGTAGTAGCAAGCAATGGTAGTGGCAATGATGGCGAGGCAACGAGCTTGTAGCGGTGCCAAGGTTGACAGTGCAGCAGCAACACATCGAAGATGAACATCGTCGAGGTCTCAAACAATAAATTAGGAAAACTCTGTTAGGGATCGAAAATGTTCCATAGATCCTTCCAATCAACTCGCGCGTCGGCCATCACCGAGGTCTTGATTTTCCTATGTGAGCTTCGAGTTTTTGCTACAGATCAGCTTGAGCAGAGCCTATTTCGATTAGATCAAAGAATCTTCTTTCGTCTCCTATTTTGATTTCTAGATTTTGAGCAGGATTGGTTGATCTCGGAAGTGAGATTGTTCGAATTGGTTCGAAATTGGTCAATTGCGGGAGATTTAGTGATTGAGTCCTATTGGATGGTTTTCTCTAGGTCGTTGACGACATCTGGCGGGTGTGACAATTGGAGAGTTTGGAGAAGGAAGAAAATTTACAAAAGAAAGTGTAGAAAATCAACGAGAGAGACGCTGTGATTTGAATGAGAATCACCTAATTCATTCTCTTGTTCTCTCTCTCTCTCTCTCTCTCTCTCTCTCTCTCTCCTTCCCTCAATCCTCTTGCACTGTCTCCAACAATTCTTAGTCCAATTGCACTGCCAACAGAGGCTCCTAGTTTAATTTCAGTTGTCACTTGCCTTCTGTTGCTGCCGCCCTTCCTGAATCTTCTGCTGTTCTTCTTTGCTGGTAATATATTATATACGTATAATATATATTATTATATACAAATAATATACAGATAACATATTATATATGTATAATATATATATTATATATAAATAATATACAGATAATATATAAATATTAATTATATATAATATACATATTATATATAAAAAATATACAAATAATACACAGTTTTTAGCACTTTTTTTTCTTTTCTATTTTCTTTTCTTGATTTTCTTGCTTCATTACTTACAACACTAGAATACTGTTCACTAAAGATGAAGAAGAAGAACTGTTGTTGCTCAACTGTTTACTTAAGTACTACTTGTCGGAGTGTTGTTCACCAAAGTGTTGCTTACCAAAGTGTTGACCACCGGACTGTTACTTGTCAAGTTAGGGCTCGCCAAATTGTTGCTATTCGCCAGCTAGACTGGTGCTTGCTAGATTGTTAATGTTTGCCAATCAGATTGGTATTTGCTGGATTGTTGTTTTCTTGCCAAATTATTCTGTTTCTGTTATTTTTGTAATTAATATTTTAATAATTGTATAAAGTTGAAATATTTGATATTATTATAATATATTTTAAAATATTATATAAAAATGTATTTTTTCGTAAAACTTAGTGGCTGGGCTTAGAATTACAAGCTAGATTCGATATAGCTTGCCAACATAATGAAAAATTTAAGATGAAAATCCGAGGACCTGACACGAGTTCAAAGAATGTTATAGAAGTATCTACTATAACAATTGTGGGTCTAACTGCTATGTCATCCTCTTCAATTTCATAGGTAGACTTTCTTGCATCGCTTTGATGATAATTTGCTACCATTACGAGAGGCAACAGCAAATTTAGGTGATGATGACTCGACATGTCTAAGGCCCTCTTAATGGTACGACTTAAGTTTGGCCTTGCTTATTACAAGGGGGAGTAAGTGTGGTCATTGTGATTGACTTTCGGGTAGATGTGTTTTGTGGGTTCTTCTTTTTGAGCGTGGTTAATTGGCTTGTTCTTGTAGCACTATTTTTTTTATTGTTTTGAGCTCTTTTCTCTAATTTGTTTTCAATGTTTTAGTGGGAAATTTGTGTTGACGTGGCCTGTATTGAAAAGATTTCGTCTCTTATTTATTTTGCATAAAGAATTTCAAAAGAGGATATTGTTGAGTTAAAATGACAGCGTTGTGTGGCAATTTTGCTTTGTTTTTACTTAGTTTTGGAATGGACATGTTTTTAGTGTTAAAAAAGCAAAATCTAGATCTCCAAAGATCATGATGCTCTTTTAATCGAAAAGCGTCTAAGATTATCTTGTATGTAGCTGAATTCTTTAAGGATACTCATCTTTGGAGGATTATGCCCATGTTGACAACCTTCCATAAATTAAGAAAGGCTGGATCCATTTTCAATTCAATATGTCTTGTTATTAAAAGTTTGCTTCTAATGTTGCAATAAAATATGCAACTCTAAGTTGTGTTAAAATTTTGGTGATCATGATAAATTACGAGTTTGATATGATTCTACAATGGGTTCTAATTAAACTCAATTGTAATTTTAAGGGTTCATTCATTGTCGATGTGAGTTATTTGGTGAAATACTTGTGAAAGTTTATTTTCTCTTTTGATGATTATTTATGCACGCTAAGATATTTCAATTTAAGCAATTTATGTTGATGTGTACAAGTTTGAGGAAAGCATAATAATGCAGATTTTTGCAAGAGAATCTCTTCCGTTCACCTTTCATGAAGGCAATCTAGATCGGTGTGTTTAAAGTTGAAAGAAGTTCAGTTAAAACAATTTTTTCTAAGAAAATCTTGTGTGGAAGTCCTAACTTAAAGGTTGTAACAACCTATATACACCTACGATGACTTACACATACACTGCATGCATGCATACGTGTATATGTAAGTAAGAGTAACATTTGTTTGCATAGTAATATGTGAGGACATGCTCATTAAGGAAAATGAAAATTTAATAAGCCTAAATGATGAAACCGGAAAGCATGCAAAATTAGGTATGTATGTATATGTAGATATAAGGTATATATATATATATATATATAAATTATATATAGGACTTAAGAGGTTCACATATAGACCTAACATATATAGTACTACCTGCCCATTATGACATTACTTTAACAGAGCAAATATTTGTAAGGAGATCTAACATAGTATTCCACTGAACCATAGATGGTAATATGTTGCAAGAATTTCAAAGGTTCGCGCCTCTGCGTGACCCAACGTGCCTCAGTCATCGCCCGGGCGTGACAGGGTGCCCCTGGTCATCGCCTGGGCGTGAACCTTCGAAATTCTTGCAGCATTACTTTCTATAGTTTGGAGGAATACTGTATTTGATTACGACTTTACTCACCCAGTTATTTTTAGGTCCAGTCGGTCTGATCGAGCCGGGTCAATCCTAATGGCCCAGAATGTCACTCCCAATTAAGGTAAAGGGCTAGAGTATTGTTTTTATTGATAAAGTTAATAATCTATTCCTACTATGGCTTCCAGTGGAATGGTTTTAAATTGGACATTCAGGGCTGATTTGGTAAGTGAGATAAAATATTTTTATTTTTTGTGAAATATTAGAAAATATTAACCATTTAAAATTATTTTACGCATAACTTCTTCTTATTATTTTTAATTAATGGCAAATTAATATTAATAAAAATAAAATCTAGTACACAGTTTATAAATGGGATTGACTGTACTTATAGTAACCATTGTTACTATTAATATGTCATATATTATAATATTTCATGCATATATAGAGTAATAAGGGCGGCAGAAAATAAAAAGAAGTAGCGATGATACCGTTTGGAAGAATAAGTAGGACATGGTGTGTTTGTGCACTTCGACGAGGAGCAATGGCAGCAAAAATAGCAGTTGTGATGATTAGCAGGAACGAACACAGGTGCAGGTTCAGCGATGTATACTAGAAACAATGATGAACAGAACACAATGATGGTGAGCAACACGATTGCAGAAAAAATCAGCAATTAGCACACTGATAAAGGTGTGAGACTCAAATGAAGCCGATCGACGATGGTGTGTAGCGGTTGGAAGAGCTTTCTGTGCAATAGAACAACGAAGAAGATGTTAACCATAGTAAGGGCAAGCAAACCACGAAACATCTGTTAGACGATGCCCAAGCTGCCAGCAACTGTTAGAAACTGTTAGAGAAGCAGTTTTTTCATATCAGAAATTGCTACAGAAGCTGTTACAGGTCTGTTTCAGATCGGATATACTCAATTGTAGTGTGCTATGTGTACAGGTTGTTATAGATTAGATCTATCCAATAGTAGAGCAACATGTGGATACAAGTAGTTGATGTATTTTTTCTATTTAAGCTCAACGGTACAGTTCAAAAATACAGAGAACAAGTTTCTTTCTCAATTATTTCTTTCGTGCTCTGTTTCTCTTCATTCCTCTTGGTTCATAAAACCTTTTATGGTATCAAAGCCATAACAGAGAGCTCTCTTCAAACCAAAAAAAAAAAAAAAATGAGTCACTCTCCATCCACTCCCTCATCTTCTGCTACTGCAACAGCAGGAATTTCACAGCCACAGTTGCCTTCTCTGAACCAGCCTCAATCAATCAAACTCGATAGAACCAATTACCTTCTCCGGAAAAATTAGTTACTAAAATATCATAATTGCACATGGTTTTGGAGATTATCTGGATGAATCAAAGCCGGTTCTTCCGCGCTGTTTGGATAACCATAATCTTGCCCCAAATCTTATGTTCATCACCTGGGAGCGATATAATCGATTGGTTATGAGCTGGATTTACAGCTCTCTGTCTGAATCTATGCTAACCCAGATCGTTGCCTTTTCCAGAGCATCAGAAATTTGGACTTCTCTTGCCAACACATACCACTCTGCATCTCAATCTCGCATAGTAGAGCTACGTCTAGCTCTACAATCAGTTCGGAAGGATGGGTTGAGTGCTCATGAATACATTCTACGACTCAAGACGATCATTGACCAACTTACCTCCATTGGAGAAGTTTTTCCTGTTCGTGACCAGTTACTTTACTTCTATCAAGGGCTTGGGGTTGAATATAACTCCTTGGTGACATCCTTGCAGGCTCATCCTATACCTCCTTCCCTTCATGAAGCTCATAGTTAACTAATGACCTACGACCTTCGTCTACAACGTCAAAATACGGTGGATATTCTCAATATGCCTCAAGAAAATGTTGTCCTCTTAAACAAATCAAATCATGATGTACGCTCGTCGGTTTCAGCAAATTAGTCTATCATCCCTCGATCCTTTGTTCAACAAACATCCTCTCCTGGCCCTATCCCTTCTAGCCTTCTTGGTCAAGCACCAAAAACAGCTCCACCGCCCTCTAATGCTAGCTGGCGTTCATCGAAAAATTGTCCTCGTTGTCAAATATGTGGCAAGCAAGGTCACATAACACTGAATTGTTATCAACACCTAAATGTCTCCTCATATCCACAAGCAATCAAAACACCATCCCAGACCACATCCACTTCTGCTGCTGCATATTTCTCAGCTCAAGCTACTCCTGCAACTACTAATGACAATGCCTGGTACATGGACTCAGGAGCCACGCATCATCTTACTCCCAACTTCAATACGCTGCAAGAACCCACTCCCTATCATGGTTTTGATCAGGTCCTAGTTGGCAATGGTATGCACATTCCTATCTCTCATCATGGTTCTAGTTTGATTCCTTCGCCTATTTGCCCTCTTTCCTTGAATAATGTCTTACTTGCACCTCACATCTCCAAACAGTTAGTTAGTGTATCTCAGTTTTGTACCTCCAACAATGTACTTGCTGAGTTTCACCCTACTCATTTTTTTGTGAAGGATAGAGCACCGAAGCAAGTCCTTCTACGGGGTCCTCTTGAGCATGGGTTGTATCGATTACCACTTCCTAGTGAGTCCGGTTTCTGTTCTACAAGCTCTGTTCCATCCCCAAAGTCTTTCACATGTCAAGTTCAGTTTCAGCTATGGCATCAACGGTTAGGTCACTCTTCGAATAAGGTTTTAAATGCCATTTCTCAGTTGTCTTCTACAATTTCATTTTCTAGTTTACCATCTTCAATATGTAAGTCTTGTTGTGTTGCCAAAAGTCATAAAATACCATTTAGTTTATCAAAGTCTCATGCGTCTCGCCCTTTTGAATTAATTCATTCAGATCTTTGGAGCCCTGCCCCTATTTTATCTTTAACGGGTGCTCGCTACTTTCTTTTGTTTGTGGATGACTATTCATGTTTTACTTGGTTGTGTTTGCTAGGTACAAAGGATGAGACAGTCAAATATTTCAAGTTGTTCCAGACTTTAATTAAAATTTAGTTCCAATATGAAATTATGATGTTCCAAAGTGATTGGGTTTGGTGAGTTTCAATCTCTATCATCAACACTTGCAGCTGCTGGTATTGTTCAGAGTGTTTCTCATCTATATATACCTCAGCAAAATGGGCATGCTGAGCATAAACACTGACATATTGTGGAAATGGGGCTTACCCTACTAGCCCATAGTGCCATGCCCTTGCATTTCTGGTCATATCCCTTCCTCACCAGCATATACTTGATAATTCGACTCTCAACACCTCTGCTGCATAACAAATCCCCTTATTTGTTGCTCTACAACAAAGAACTAGGTCTTGATCATCTTCGGACTTTTGGTTGTGCTTTCTATCCTTATCTTCGTCCCTATACAAAGCATAAGTTAGAGTTTCGATCCTTGCTATGTGTTTTCTTGGGCTATAACACCTCCCATAAAGGCTATCTCTATTTTCATATCCCTTCTAGTCGCTTGTACGTGTCTCGACATGTCATTTTTTATGAAGCATTGTTTCGATTTAGTGACTTTGTTGTTGCCTCATCAAATCTGCAAACATCTGCAGCATCAGATTCAGCCCTTCTTCCGATTTTTACTGCTACACCATCCACCACTACAACCCTTGTTTCTAGTCCTCCCACGCCCTCCTCTGTTGATCCTGCTTCACCAAACCACACAACATCTGTTGTTGCCTCTCAGATTGCGCCCCCTTCACCCAACATGGGTCTTCAGGAGCTAGTTCATCCTACCTCAACTAACACTCACCCTATGCTGACGCGATCTAAAACAAGAATTTTCAAGCCCAAGATTCTCATGGTTGTCTCTTCTGCAGCTCCTGCCTTGTTTGAACCATCTTGCATCTCACAAGCTCTATCTTCTCCTGATTGGACACATGCCATGCATATTGAACTTGATGCTCTTTCACGTAATGGTACTTGGTCTCTGGTTCTGTTACCCCTGGGCAAATCTCTTATTGGCTGCAAGTGGGTTTATAAGCTTAAATTCAAATTTGATGGAATTCTTGAACGGCACAAAGCTCGCTTGGTTGCCAAGGGCTTCAAACAAACGTATGGCCTAGATTATTTTGAGACCTTTAGTCCGGTTGTGAAGCCACCATCCACATTGTGCTCACTCTTGCCCTCTCCAATTGTTGGCATATTAAGTAGCTCGATGTTCACAATGCGTTTCTAAACGACGATCTCACAGAAGAAGTTTACATGTCGCAGCCTCCCGATTTTGTTGTAGCAGCAAATCCCGACCCCCACTAGTTTGTCGGCTTCACAAGGCTATTTACAGGCTTAAACAAACACCCCATGCATGGTATACCAAATTGAGTGCCTCTCTCCTTTCTTATAGTTTCTTCTCTTCACGAGCTGACCCGTCCCTCTTCATTTTCTCTCGGGGCAATATCATGACTATCATTCTCGTATATGTTGATGACGTTATCATCACTGGATCAGACTCCTCTTGGATCACTTCGTTGGTAGCTGTTCTTAATCGTCAATTTGCTCTTAAAGATCTTGGGGACCTCACATACCTCCTTAGCATTTCGGTTACTCCTTCCTCCCATGGATTACACCTTTCTCAATCTCGTTATGTGTTGGATGTCTTGGCGCGTGCAGCCATGACAGATTGCAAACCTCTCACTACACCTATGGTTCCCCATCCACCTCTTTCAAGACATGATGGCACTCCAGTTGACGATCCTTCTCTTTATCGTAGTATCGTAGGAACTCTTCAATATTGTACTATCGCAAGGCCCGACATCCGTTTTGCTATAAATAAAGTATGTCAGTTTATGCATGTTCCCTCGACTTCTCATTGGCATGTTGTAAAGAGGATACTTCGCTATCTTCATGGGACCTCCTCCTTGGGCCTCACACTCTCTCCTGCGCCAAATTTTTCTATCAGTTGTTATGCTGATGCTGATTGGGCTAGCTGTCTTGATGATCGTCGTAGTACTAGTGGCTACTGCACTTTCCTTGGGTCCAATCTCATCTCATGGTCTTCCTCTAAACAACATGTTGTCTCTCACTCCAGCATCGAATCTAAATATTGCGCTCTAGCCCATGCTGCTGTAGAAATCACTTAGATGGAGTCCTTATTACATGAACTTGGTCTTGCCTCTGCCTCTACACCGGTCATTTACTGTAACAACATCAGTTCTATTCACTTGCCCTCAAATCCCATCCTGCATGCTCGCACTAAACACATTGAGCTGGATTATCATTTTGTTTGTGAACGAGTAGTCAATGATTCTCTGCTCGTTTATCACGTGTCCTCTACTAATCAGGTGGCTGACATCTTGACCAAAACCACTCCCTGCCTCATTGTTCCTTGGACTTCGCAGCAAGCTCATCGTGGTTTCTTCCCCGGTGCGCTTGAGGGGGGCTGTTAACCATAGTAAGGGCAAACAAACCACAGAACATCTGTTAGAAGATGCCCAAGTTGCCAACAACTGTTAGAAACTGTTAGAGAAGCAATTTTTTCATATCAGAAATTGCTACAGAAGCTGTTACAGGTCTGTTTCAGATCGGATATACCCAATTGTAGTGTGCCATGTGTACAGGTTGTTATAGATTAGATCTGTCCAATAGTAGAGCAACATGTGGATACAAGTTGTTGATGTATTTTTTCTACTTAAGCTCAACTGTATAGTTCAGAAATACAGAAAACAAACTCTTTCTCAGTCATTTCTTTCGTGCTCTGTTTCTCTTTATTCCTCTTGGTTCATAAAACCTTTTAGAAGAAAGGAGAAACAAACACTAAGGGGTGGATCGGTAGCATAGTAGGAAACAACAAGGGCGGTTAGGCGGCAGAGCAAGAGCAAGGTCGGTGGCGCAGTAACAAAGGCTTCAACAGATCAGCACTGGTAGAGGGGCAACGAACCAGTGGCGGTGGAGCAAACACAAGGGTGTCTGCTGCAAACATAGAAACACCACAAGCGGTGGAGGAGCACGAGTAGGAGCAGAGGATCACGCGGTGGCGACGAAGACTGATGTAGTGGCAACAACAACAACCATAGAGCAAACAACAGTTGCGGCAGCGGATAGAAGAGGGGCGAATTGCAGCAGCAACGATTGGCAAACAGGGGTTGAGCTGCTAACAGAGAGGGTTGAGTAGCGACACATGTTAGGAAAACTAAATGCAAAAAAAAAAAATAATTATAAAGATTAAAGGAGAACCAAAACAGAGGCTCGCAATCAACAATACCTTATGACGAAATTAGATCTCTTTACGTGTGCTTAAAGATTATAAAATCTCTCTCAAAATACAACTGTTCAAAATTGAATTACAACACCTAATTTTGATTTTTGTCAAATTAGAATTTGATGAACTTATGGAATTCACTTCTGTGTGTAAAAAATGATATTTTTGTAAGTAAACTATTATTTATTAAACTAGAAAAGGTGTATTCGAAAAGATATAAAATTTTCAGACGGCCACAAATCTAGTTAATTGCTAAAAACCGCCCAAAATTGTCTAAAAAGATGACAATTTACTTCAAAATTTAAATTTAAAAAATAAAATATGTGCTAAATGAATCAAGGCCTAAGGCACACAAGGCCCAAGACCCTTATCTTTAATTCATTTAAATAATAGATTTTTATTAGGAAAAAAAATACATTTCTATACAAGAAAATAAAAATAATTACATAAATATTACTATTTTTATTTTTATACATATATCAAAAACTTAATATCAAAAATACTAGAAATTATTGATTAACAAGTATTAATATAACATTAATACAACTAGTATAATATTTGTATAACATTTAGTTTAAAAACAATAGTATAATATTAATATATTATTAGTATAACATTAATATATTATGTTATAAAAATCATCAATTAACAACTATTAGTATACCAAAAATTGGTATACAATCAATATAACATTAATATAATTACGTACAAAACAATTATATAACTTTGGTATATTGTCATTGGTATGATTATGCACAAAAAATGGTATAACTTTGATATATTGTTAGTATATACTGGTATAACATTTAGCTTAGCATATGATATATGCAGTTAGTATATAGTACTGGAAAACAAGTATACAATACTGAAAAAATTGGTATATAGTTGGTATACTGTTAAAAAAACTAGCATATAATTAGTATACAGTCGGTATAAAATAGCATTGGTATTCATCATTGTGTTTGTCGATGTATACCATTCACAAGGTCTGTGAGACATGTTGAACCAATAATAGCGCAAACGTGTTGAAGCAACCAGTCACAAGGTCTGCGAGCCTCCGCCTTTAGAACTAGCCATAATCAGTGGATTGGCGATCGACAATTGACGAAGAAAAACAGCAGAACAACAGGGCAGTGACGATTGGCGATGGGCGAGCAATAGAATGACGTGAGTAGCAGACGATGACTGTTCTAAACATTGAAGATCTAAACAACGTTCTGATGTCGATGTCCACCAATAATTTGCATGATCTCAAATCTGCTAGGAGTTGTTTATCAATCAATTTACAGGTGTAGAACTGGTTGGAAATGAAAGAGAAACACCAGAAAACTATACCAAATCTTCCTCGTTGATCTCTTTCAACACTTGGTAGTCTCTCGTCAAACCCTCGCTCAACACTTGGTAGTCTCTCGTCAAACCCTCGCTCATCGATTTCTCAACCACAAAACCCAGAGCAACACGACCGGTGACGTTGCTTGAAAATGAAGTGCTTGATGTAGAAATGGCGATGAAAAACCCATAGCTCGATTTTTGCCCTTGATGTTGCTTGATCTGGATCGAGCCTCTATCACCGAAAAACCCTCACATCTATTCGATATGGATTGTGCCTCTGCTCTTGATGCTGCTCGATCTAGATAGTGCCCCTAATGCTGGTTGATCTGTTTTCGAAATTCGTGGATTGTGCCATTGCTCAATCTAAACAAGTAGTAGTTTTTGAGAGAAAGAATGGTGAGGTTCTGTCTAAGGGAAGCTCTACTTGAAGATGAAGTGTTTCATGTCGAACCGGTGGTGAAAACCCCATAGCTCAATTTGTTGCCCCTGATGCTGCTCAATATGGATTATGCCTTTGTTTTCGAAATTCATGGATTGTGCCATATTGCTCAATCCTGAGAGGTAGTTGTCCTTGGGAGAAAGAACGGTAGGGTTCTGGAGATAGCTTAGGCTACTTAGGATTTCTCTTCATACAAGCAAGGGAAACTCTGCTTGAAGACAAAGTGCCTAATGTAGAATAGGTGGTGAAAGCCCCCATCACCCCTGATGATGTTTGATTTGTTCCCTCGCTAGTTTTCACAATTCTCTATTGGAAAAACCTCGTGTAAGACTTCTTAAAAATCCGATATATTTGATAATAATTTGAATTGTATGGTATAATCGAAATTTTAGCAAAAAATGAGATATATTATTGTGAATAAATTTATGTTTTAGACATTTTCTATAATTTCTTCTTTCTATTATCCATGGATATGGGCCCAAGATGAGCCTATTATCTCTTTTATCTACTAACCAAATAAACTTTTACATAATTTTCTTTTATCTACAACACAAATAGTAGATTGGAGCAGTAACTTGTTATTTGGCTGATGGTCAGAAAGATGGTGTGGCCAGCCATCAGCCGACTGAACATGGCCAAACCAAGAGAGAAAATTAAAAATATTCAAATTCTCTCTGCCATAATAATCTCTAACACTATAATTAAAGAATTGAATTGATTATATACAATTAATGAATGAACTCACACAATAGGTACGTAATGATTATAAATAAACTCAGTCCTAATAATTAAATAAAAATTATAAATATTAAAATACAAAATATTATGAATATATATTATATTATAGTATCTTCTTTATATAGTATAATATATTATAATATGTTATATATAGTAATATATAATATATATTATAATGTTTCATAGTAACAGTAACCCCCACGTAATACCCAAGGGAATCCGAATATCAACTTGCGAAATCTTTTCGTCACCATGGCATATTGGCATATTAGTTCAATATCTTTTCCAGAAGAGAAATGAAAAATTTGAAAGATCAAATAGATGGGAATCACAGGATTCTTAAAAACATAGAAGATATTTATTAGACAAATTACGATGGCACATTAAGAAAGAAGCTGAGGAATCTTAAGTATATATAAAACAAAATACTCATCCCAACTTCC
>JAJIYU010012409.1:0-14562 GCA_030144865.1 Tinospora cordifolia | reverse complement strand
GTATATTTGATAATAGTTTAGGTTTGATGGTATAATTGAAACTTTATTAAAAACTCTAATATGTTGTTGTAAATAAGTTTTTTTTCTTGACATTTTTTGTTATTTTCTCTTTTTTAAAATGTTAAAGGGCCCAATCCAATTAACTCGCCTAACCTGAACCGGTCTTGGGTCGTCAGGTTAGGCCCCTATAATATAAAGAGGTTGGGCGGCATAAGGTGTAATTTGACATCATCGGCCTGGGTCGGGTGAGTTTGAGCCTGGCCACCTTACTCGACCCGACTCGTTTTCATTCCTACCTGCACTAGACTTATGATTGTACAAGTTTTTAGATTTTATTTAAACGCATCATTGCTCATTTTAGAATATATATTATATATATATATATTATGTATGTATGTATGAAAAAGCACGTGGCCAAATGCTGGAAATCTAGGAGGGAGTAAAGGGAGGACGAAGAGAGAGTCGTGTAAGTCTCAGGTTACAAGCTGAGCGCCACTTAACCGATTTATTTTCCTTCCCCAAGACTCGGACTCCCGTGTTTCCTCGTATAACTCACAACACCGTTTCCCTATTTTCCTTTTTTCTTTCTTCTTCTTCTCAAATCTTCGGGTCACCATCAATCTCTGTGGTCTGCAAATGCTTGCAGAAGAAAGGAGACTAGGTGGGTAATACATGGCATGCATGAAGTTGGGCTCCAAATCTGATGCATTTCAACGGGAAGGCCAGACATGGTACTTCTCTTCCTTTTCAACTGCTTGCTAATTAGTTCTAATTTTCTACCCCTTTTTCCTTGTTTTCTGGGTGTGTGTGATAAAACTTGGCGGAAAAAGTGAAAATAGCGAGTTGGGTTTCTTCGACTTTCTTTTCATTGGAAGTTCAATTTCTGGGCATTCATTGGATCACCCGCAACTATCTCAAATCTAAATTATATTAGAAATATCGTTCTGTGTCTTGGCTTGAAAGTGTACATTATTCATTTGGATTTATCAACAATTAATGGTTAGTACTGTGGTCTAAGCTTTTTCCTTTTGATAAGTGCATCAAGATTGAATGAAATGATTAAGTTATTGATGGACATTATAAAATTAGTTAGGCTGTGATCGTATAATGATTCATGGACGAACAATGGATCGTCATTGAAAAACTTGAGTAGAATGCCTAGTAATTGACTGTTCCAAGGTTTATTTTCATAGATAGTTCAATTTTTCATGTTTATGCTCCATGAATTGAGTGACAAAATGGGGGAACAAAGATGAAATACGTTTAAATATTCCCTTTCTTTTTAAAATTTTTTTTTCGTGTTTATATTATCATGTTAATATGATAAAGTAACTCAAATATGACTTTTTTGCAGGTTTTGCACAACTGGGCTGCAGAGTGACATACTTGTTGAGGTTGGAGAAATATCCTTTCATCTTCATAAGGTGTTGTGTTCAATCTTTCTCTTCCCATCATCTATTGTGATTGCTTTAAGCATGCACTTACTTTGCTTGCTCACCAGCTGTCTATTTTATGGTATGACTTGGCCTTTGGAACTTCATTTTCTGTTGTGCAGTTTCCATTGCTCTCCCGAAGCGGACTTTTGGAGAAGTTAATTGAAGAGCTAGCGGGCGAGGATGGATCAAACTGTATTATCCAGCTTCATGACATACCTGGTGGAGCCAAAGCTTTTGAGCTTGTAGCCAAGTTCTGTTATGGAGTCAGAATTGAAGTCACTTCCCTTAATGTAGTTAGTCTAAGATGTGCGGCTGAGCATCTTCAGATGACTGAAGCTTATGGAGAGGGTAATCTCATCAAACAGACCGAAGACTTCCTCAATGAAGTTTTTGGCAGCTGGGTTGACTCCATCAAAGCCCTTGAAACGTGTGAGGAGGTTCTCCCACTCGCTGAAGAGGTTCACATTATCTCTAGATGCCTCAATTCCTTGGCAAGTAAAGCCTGTGCTGATCCAACTTTGTTTGGTTGGCCTGTTCCGAAATGCAATAGCTTGCAAAGCCCAGGGGGCACAATCTTTTGGAATGGGATATCCACTGGAACCAAACCAAGATCAATGGGCGAGGATTGGTGGTATGAAGATGTGTCATTTCTATCTTTGTCGTTGTATAAAAGGCTAATTTTGGCTATGGAAGCTAGAGGGATGAAGCCTCAGAGAATTGCTGGTGCCCTTATGTTCTACGCGAAAAGGTATCTTCCAGGGATGAGCCGTCGTGAAAGCTTCAAAGAAAACCTCGCCAACCATGGATCTCATATTTCATCCCCATCTGAGGGAGATCAACGAGCTCTACTAGAAGAGATTGTTGGGCTACTTCCAAACAAGAGAGGAGTTACTTCAACGAAATTCCTTCTCAGGCTGCTTCGAACTGCGATTATCTTAAAGGCAAGCCCGGCATGTAGAGAGAACTTGGAGAGAAGGGTGGGAGCTCAGCTTGATCACGCCAAATTGGATGATCTTCTGATACCAAACACTGGATATACAGTGGAGACTCTTTATGATATTGACTGTGTTCAGAGGATTCTTGATCACTTTATATCTGTGGAGCAGGCTGTGGCTGGGTCTTTTTCTCCATGTATTGTTGAGGAGGGACAATTGATGGATGGTGCTCCACCACTGACCCCTATGACTATGGTGGCTAAATTAATTGACGGGTATCTAGCAGAGGTAGCTCCCGATGTCAACTTAAAACTCGCAAAATTTCAGGCGCTTGCTGGTGTTATTCCCGACTATGCTAGACCTCTTGATGATGGCATCTACCGAGCTATTGACATATACCTCAAGGTAACAACATCCTTTTGAAATGATCCTTATATCTACATATAGAATACACTAAAGCACTCAATCCTATTCCTTCTTAGAGACAGAACTTAGATTGAGAACAAAAACATGTCACTGATTGTTCATCTGAATATATATCTCAAGTTTTATCATATATGTGTGATAAAACTTCATATGATTCAGTTTTGAATTGCTAACAAATTTCTTGGGTTCAGGCTCACCCATGGCTTACAGATTCAGAGAGGGAGCAACTTTGCAGGCTCATGAGCTGTCAGAAACTCTCATTGGAAGCGTGCACGCATGCTGCACAGAATGAGAGGCTTCCTCTTCGAGTAATAGTCCAAGTTCTCTTCTTCGAACAACTTCGTCTTCGCACTTCAATAGCCGGGTGGTTCTTTGTCTCTGATAACCTTGAGAATTCTCAGGGCCAAAATGAGACCCTTCCACCACCCAAGAACGATCATGTACCACATGATGAGAATGAAGAAGAAGCTGTTATGGGCATCAAAGACGTGAAGATTCGAGTGCGAGATCTCGAAAAGGAGTGCTTGTGCATGAAACAAGAACTTGAAAAGCTGGGAAAACCCAAGGGTAGTTGGAATATTTTCTCCAAAAGATTCAGGCTCAGAAAGTCACAGGCCAACAATGCAGAAGCCTCAAGAGCTTGCAATTCCAAAGACCCTCCTCCTCCACCGTTATCATCTTTGAATGGAGAACGGCATCATGGAAATGGAGAGTTGGAGAAATAAATAAGTTTTCGTAAGCAGAAGCTAAAATTGCTCTCTTCTTCTGATGTCATGTTGTTTTTGTTATAGATTTTCTAATTGCCATTCTTTTGATTGGGGATTGGTTATTTGTTGTTTTTGATCACTATAAGTAATTGTAATTCAATTCATTTATTTTTAGTACCATCTTCTGCATGGTAAGTAGGGGTGACAATTCGCATCATGATATTATGAGTAGGCCATGTCCTAAACGAATATAACCTATATATAGTAAACTTAAACATGACTAATTTATTAATTATGTCATGATCATGTATCTATGTATAACATATTTGACTTTTCGTAACTAATTTTTAAAATTGTTTAATAAAAAATATAAATAAAAATATAAAACATAAATATAAAAAAATATTTTTAAATTTTTAGAAATACTAAAAAATTATATCGGTAATGTATTAATAAATAAATAAATTTATATTAGTTTATTTACCATGTATCTCTTAACTTATCCCTAATTATGTTAAGCATGTTATTTTCAAATTTAATAGATTAATATATTTATGACTTGAATTTTAGTTTTGTTTAATCATATTTAACTTGTTTTAACTCTAACTCAATTATAATAAAATAAAACATGTTAAATGCATGTTATTTTCGAATAAAGTTATCATATTGTGTCACAAATTGTCATCCATAATATACAAATAAAGAGAAAGAGATGACATATATGACTTTCAAATTTTGTATTTAAAGTGTATATCACCTTTAAATTGCTAAGGATTAAATAGATAATTCAAAGTAATCCAATGATTTATGTGGGTGATATTTATGCTTTAAATGTATATATACTGGACGTCAATGTACCATGTCTTTTAATTCTTTATCCCTCCTTTTTATACTTCTAAAAGGATTTTCCATTCCTAAGACGCTATCAAGAACTAGCTCTAAAATAATTAACATGCAAAATTTTCCTGTAATCAGTTTAAAATAATTTTTTTTTCAATTTCAGTTGTAATTTTTGGTAAGCTAAATGTTTGCCAAAATGTTACTTATTTATTTATTTTTATATTTTTAATTTGTATTTTCTACTTATAAAATATTTTGCTTTGAGTAATAAGGTTGAGATGTATAATTGAGGCGTCAATATTTCAAGAATAACAGCTCAAAATTGATCTATTTAACATGGTCATATTTTATGCTAACATTTAAGTTATAATCGAGTCTTTTTAATATTTTATCTCATGCATTAAAGCTATAATTTGATAATAATTTATTTAAGTTTTAGTACACAATTTTATAAATATAATTTTAAAATTTTAATTTATATATTAATTGAAAACTTATCTTTGTTAAATAAGTTAGAATGAACACATATTTAACATTATAAATAAATTGAATTATTTAATTTATTTTTGAAATACATTGGGATCGAGTTTATAATAATGATATATTATTTAAATGAGCCATATTGTAGATTGTAATTAAAACATAATAATATAAATATTATACAATATTATTAAGGCCTCTTTAGTGCTACAACACGACGCTCAATGACCGCTTGGTGAAATAAATGTCATGGTGGATTGATCCCTAATATATATATATATATATATAATTAATTAATTAATTATTTAGTTATTAAATTAGGCCGTATTTTGCATAAAGCAGTTTACCTATTCCCTTTAAAATTTTTTTTTAGATTTTTAATTTTTTAGATTTTTTACGTTTTGCATTTTCTATAAATATTTTTAAGTCATTTATAGGTAACCGTTTTACATATTTTTCAAAATTTAAATGTTATTTCTTTAAAAATGAACGATAAGTTATACAAATAACTAAAATTTAAATATTTCAAAAATTATATCTAAACATTTAAATATTTTAAAAGTTTAAATGAATACTATTTATAAATAATATTTCTTTAAAAAATAAATATAGTTTCTCAAAACTTTAAATAATATTTTAAAAAATAAAAGTGATATATTAAAAATAAATAAATTTAAAAATAAACTATATTTTTTAAAAATTTAAATAATTATACATAAAATTTATTTAATTGTAAATGAGGTATAATATATGCATTATAAAATAATATATATTTTACAAATTATACATTATAAATATATTAAACAATAAATTAATGTGATAGTAAATCTCATGTAATACTAAACCGCATTTTATGAATTAAAGGTTTTAATTTCAGTCGAGAGTGGGCTTCATATAAAAGATTTGAAGGGATTGTAAATTTTTTCAAAAAGCGCCAAAAAAAAAAAAAAGAGAACATTAACCGGACTCACGCTTCCACTGTTAGCCCTAAAATGGTGAAAGTGTGGACGTATAATATATAGCGACGTATTGGCATCGCAGAGACCTAATAGCTCCTCCAAGCTGTAACCTGTTGCGATTCCGAGCAGCAGCGGCGAGGACATTCAGGTTTCAATGACAAGCTCTATAACTTTTTTTTAACTCAAATCGTTTATATTGTTGTTCATGTTTTGCTTGCTGCTTTGATAATACTAGACTTTTCCAATTCGTTTTTGTAAAATTCTTCATATTCGAAGTTATTGATAATCACAGGAAGAAAGAAGATGGAAGCTTTTAATGGAGCTTCTGCTATAATGGCCGCCGTGCAGCCAAGCTGGACCAAAACTTCCTCTTTTATTCCCATGTTCAACATCAAATGTGGATTCCCGGGTCAGTTTAGGTTCAATTTGGCCAATCCATCTAAAGCTTCTTGCATTGAAGCGAGTATGGTTACTGGTCAAGCGCCATATTCTGTGGCACCGCCTGAAGTTGGAGGTATTTGAGAAAAGAAAGAAAAACCCTAGAACCCCATTTTTAATGTATCAATTTTATGATAATAAATTTGCGAATTCTGATCTTATCAGTAATTATGTAATCAGTGTAGTCATTTGAGGTTGCTATTGATCGATGGAGGCATGTGTTCTGTTTTGTTAGGCAGTGGAAGTGGTTTTGTGGACTATGGTCTGAGCGAAGCGGATTCTGAAGTGCGTTCCATAATTGACAAGGAAAAGAAGCGACAGTTTAAGAGTTTGGAGCTCATCGCTTCTGAGAATTTTACGTCTCGGGCTGTGATGGAAGCGGTCGGTTCTTGCCTCACAAACAAGTACTCGGAAGGGCTACCTGGTAAAAGGTAAAGATTGGATACTTCAGAGTAGTGTATCGTGCTTCTGATGTTGGGTTTATTATGATTTTTATACTGTACAAGCGGGCCAAGTGTTTATTGTTTTTATGTATGTTGCTTAGGTATTACGGTGGAAATGAGTACATTGACGAGCTCGAGACCCTGTGTCAACGGAGGGCTTTGGCTGCATTCCATCTGGATGGAGAGAAGTGGGGGGTCAATGTTCAACCATTATCAGGGTCTCCGGCTAATTTTGAGGTTTATACTGCGGTTCTTAGTCCACACGATAGAATCATGGTAAGTTGATTCTGTTTTTTTTTTTTTTTTTTTTTTTTTTTTGTTTTTTTAAATCACAATGTTACTTTTCTTTTTCTTTCCTTTTTTTCTTTTGTTGTGTGAGAATTAGTGTACTTTTTTTTGTCAATTGGATTATGCTAATTTTGAGGGAAATTGACAGGGTCTAGACCTTCCTCATGGAGGGCATTTGTCACATGGGTTCATGACTCCCAAGAGACGAGTATCTGGCACTTCCATATATTTTGAATCAATGCCTTATCGGCTAGATGAATCCACAGGTGATGCAATATTTTCCATTTTATATTCTTTGGAAGTTGACCTTTTTTTTTGTGTCTGTGTGCATTGTGTTTTTGATTTTGTTGTCTTTAATGTTGATGTTCAGTTTCCTAAAATCTTGGTACAGGTTTGATTGACTATGATATGCTTGAGAAAACAGCCATTCTTTTCCGACCAAAGCTCATTATTACTGGTGCTAGTGCATATCCTCGAGATTTTGATTATCCTCGAATGAGGAAGGTACTTATCTGATATAATTTTAATCTGATATTGTTCTTTTTGGTGATGATTGTTTAAGTGCTATTTGCCAAATCTAATCACTCTCATTGTTGCACTCTGGAAGATAGCAGATGCTGTGGGTGCTTTCCTTATGATGGACATGGCTCATATAAGTGGTCTAGTTGCTGCTGAAGTGGTTGCTAACCCTTTTGAATTCTGTGATATCGTAACGACAACAACACACAAGGTATGAATTGAAGCATTTATGGTGCTTGATATGTAGTCTATACAAGAGCAAGGATCTCTCTATTGTAGTACATGCACTGGGTATCTTTAATTTTCTCAGTTTCACAAGTAGTAGTGGAAAGATTTTTCATTTTCTATACACATTTTTTTTTTGTTTTTGGTTTTTTAAGAACTGTAAATTCAAAAGTCTGGATTCTTAAATTGTTGTTATTATCTGCTCTTCATTTTCTTTCGGTTGAGAGTAGTAAAGTATATGGTTTTATAAATTATCTCTTTACTGTTATTTTCTTCTTCTACTCTCTATCTGAATGGTGTTTTAAAATCTAGTTGTTGCCTTGTAGTCGTTACGAGGGCCAAGAGGTGGAATGATCTTCTACAAGAAAGATACTGTCCTGGGAGTTGATTTAGAATCTGCCATCAACAATTCTGTCTTTCCAGGTCTGCAGGTTAGTTGGGACAACCACCTTTATTGAATGATGTTTCCTTTGAATTAAGTAAAAAATTCCCTTGTGTTCAAATCAAGTTTTGGTTATATTTTTCTTTTTAAAGTTTATCTATCAAAATACTAAAACAAAGACACAAACGAATGGTTCTTCATCACAGGGTGGTCCTCATAACCACACAATTGGAGGTCTGGCTGTGTGTTTAAAACATGCACAATCCCCCCAATTTAAGGCTTATCAGGGTCAGGTATATCACTTCCATTGTTTTTCTAATATAACAGTCTCAGGTTATTTTGTTGTTATTCATTTTGCCACAGTTGATTAAAGCTGTATGAATTCCTGTTCAGCATTGTCGTTATGTTTCAGGTCATTTCCAACTGTAAAGCTCTTGCCAATCGACTGGTTGAGTTGGGATACAAATTGGTCTCTGGTGGGAGTGATAATCATTTGGTTCTTGTGGATCTGAGGCCAATGGTGAGTTGCTTGCTTTTTCTGTGACTTTGCCCTTTCTTTACTCTCACCTTTGATGTTGTTCTTTTTTATTTTTTAATGAACTCCCATAATCGCCTACAAGTAGTTGGATTGATTTATCTTGAATCTAAATAATCTGGGCATCATATTGGATTGGACACAAGCGACTGGGTAAATTCCTTTTTGTGGATGACCCATATCTTCGTAAGACTAAAATTTCATGCTTAGATTGCTTAATATGGGTTAAGTCCTTTCATGGAGTGTTATTCTTTAGATGTTTCCCTAATGATCTCTTTCTGTTACTGATTCCTAAATCTTCATGTCTATGAAAGGGTATTGATGGTGCTCGGGTCGAGAAAATCCTAGACATGGCTTCGATAACTCTTAATAAGAATTCAGTCCCTGGTAAGTTTAGTGCATATGTTTGCTCATATGCTCTTCAACTTTTCAAACCACTCTATAATCTTTCTCATGTTTTTGTCTTTTGAATCACAAAGGTGACAAAAGCGCGCTAGTACCAGGTGGCATTCGAATTGGAACGCCTGCCATGACCACTAGAGGCTTCACTGAAAAGGAGTTCATAACAACTGCAGAGCTCATCCATGAAGGTGTGCAGATCACCATAGAAGCAAAGAAATCTGCCAAGGGGTCTAAGCTTCAAGACTTCATGAACTTCTTAGAATCTCCAGAATTCTCCCCTCTAAAGGATACAGTGGCAGATCTTCAAAGGAGAGTTGAGTCACTGACCACCCAGTACCCTTTACCTGGGTTGTAAATGGTTTTTCTGCTCACAGGTTCAAAACCTTTACTGAGAAGATGTTTACATAGTTTTATACCCTTACCCTGAAACGCAGTAGGTCAAGGATTTTATGAATATTTATATCAATAAAACAAAAAACTCGTTTTCTTATTTATATCATGTAAAATTAGCTAATGTATTTTTTTAAACTGATCAGCATTTGTATTATTATAGTTCTTTTTGATAATAATGAAATGGATGTTATGTACATGCTCTGGATGGCCCATAAACCCCAGGACGTCCTCCATAGTTATGGTTTGGCTTGGACCCACAAGATTATCATCAAGAATATTCCCAAGTACCTTCTCACACCAGATATTCTCCAACTCCATACTACCAACCGTACCTACGCATGAGAAACTTCTCCTCTCCGGATCGCAGGATCAATGGGCTCCAAGTCCGGCTTGCCTGGCTGGCTCTGCTTTCAACTCTGCGCTTCTATTATCATCAACGCTACTGTTAGTGCAATTTGGTGCGAAATTTAGCAGAGCCTTGGCGCCTCTCATCTTGTAAGCGGCTCTGTCGTAAGCCAGTGCAGCTTCCTCTGCTGTGTCAAACGTCCCGAGCCAAACCCGAGCTCCCTTGCGTGCCGAGTCACGAATCTCCGCCGCAAACTTCCCCCACGGCCGCTCTCGCACTCCCCGGTAACGAGGTCCATCTTCCCGTCTCTTCCTCTTTGTTGCCGGTGAATCCGAGCCAACCTCAGCGTCTAAAGTCCGCTTCGGCTTAGGCTTGGCTGGTGGAGCACGAGAGGAGCTCGGCTTATGGAGCTTGAGCGGCTGCCACCCTCTCATCTCGGCTTCTTCCAGCACTCCGTACAGAACCATGTCCTCGGTATCGTTCTCGTTAAAGGTGAGTTCCGCGTTCATCTGTTGCGCGTAGGAGAGGCGGTTTCCTGTTCCCGGGTTGTCGTGGCAGTTAATTTCTGCAGAAAGGATAGAGTCGGAGCCGTCAGTTCCGCTGCTAGAACTTGTAGCAGAGTTGCAGTGAGGTTGTGGTGGAGATCCTGAGAGGAGATCAAATGGCTTCATGTTAGAAGTTTGAGCTATACGGGCTTCTGGGAGAAATTGAGATTTGTATAAATAAGAGAAGAGATAAAAGAGAAGAGGGAAGATAGGATTTGGTCTTGTTTAGAATGTAATAAACGTCATTGGTGAGGTGGACGGGGTGATGTGGGTTAATCTAGATCGGCAACGAGCGCCTATTGTGAATGTGATGGAGCCGCTGGGTCGTAATTATAACGTGGTGGTGGGGCTCACGTCAAGTGCACGTGATTCTGACTTCTTTCAAACCTTCCAAATTCCAATACAACACGACAGGCCTATATCATTTTGTTCCAAGAAAAACAAATGGATGCTTGGACAATCACAGCTCTAAAAATCATTTTATTTTACTTGTTTTATTTTTTATTTTTCATTTTATTTTTAGGAAAGCTTGTGAAATTTGGCGTGATCTTCCTAACAAAAATAACATTAACATTTAATATATTTTTAAATTTTTTTAAAAAAATTGTTAACGATAATAAAAAAGGTTAATAGTGATAGAAGATAAGGATACATGTCAAAATAAATAATAGGTTGTCCTAAGTCAAGGAAATGAATGATTCTTTACAATTTCTTGGTTAGATGAAATAGAAGTTTTGAGGTTGGTGAGCGGAGAAATGGCAAACAATTGATTAAGACCGTTGCTAGAACTCCATGTGGGGTAACATGGGAAAGACTAGTAAGTATTGGGTAATTGTCTTTGAAAGCTTAGATGTGCATTTCATACATATTTTTTTTTTAACTTAACATGTTTAAAAAATGTTTTAGCCACCCAATTTAATGAAAATGATAACATGGGTATTAATTGTCAATAATCACGAGAAAAATAATACATCATTGATTTTTTTTTAATTATTTTTTAATAAAACCAATTTGAAGATTTCTTCTTGGATCGGCTACAAATTTAAATTAGGAAATATTAACAAGAGCTTTGTAAGATTTTTCTTTGTTTTCCCTTTCATTTCATTGTTGCTTTTCATCATTAGTATTTGGAAAGTTCTTTTCATTTTCTTCAGTTCTATGCTACATTAAGTTGATATTTACCCTTGAAAAGTTACCAAACTCAACCCAATTATATTGTTATTAGACTATGTTACAATTTTTCTTGGTAACTAACCAAACTCATTGGATTTCCAACCTCACCCAATTAAAAGTTAAAAAAAAAAAAAAAAAAAAAGAAAGTTCATGGTACATCGAATAGATAAGTTTGGTACACATCCAAGTAGTGTAGTGCTGTCACCGTGTTATTTATAAAGCAAAATAGGCCCCTTCTCTATGCAACTAAGAACAAGCCACTTGCTCTCTCATTCCCTAATCCCAAATGACCCTTATCATAAACATGGACTCCTTTTTCTATTCATCACTCTTTCACTGTACACTTTCATTTCAATCAACTAAAACAAAAAAAAAAGAACGTCTGGAGAACATATTGTCGACACACGTTATTGATGTTATACATTTAACAGTTGTTAGATTGCTTTAAATCGAATAATTTTTAAGTTATAAAACCATGTCTCTTAACTTACGTTAATAGTGTAATTTGAGGAGATTTAATGATTCCCGCCTACAATACAATATCAATGAAAAAGAAATATTACATCATTGATTTGCAAAAAAAAAAAAAAAGAAAAAAAAAGAAAAGAAAAGAAAAAGAAGAAAAATAAACTTAAAAACCAAGGGCCTAGTGGTTCTGAGCCTTTTTGACATTACAGATCATATTAGCTAGTCATCAGCTTTGTTATGTGGCCTAGTCATTGTATGAGACAAGGGACCCATTTTTTGCTCTAGTGATCAATCTATCTTCTTCACCATTGTTTTTATGTTGTGTATATGGTCTAGTCTTTTCATGTGTTTCAGACAATATGGTAATGATCAATGAGTTTGGTGTGCTAATCACAGGTATCTTTTTTTAGTGTTTTCCTTATTATTTCCTGTTCAAGACTGGTGTATACATGCATGGCCCCCCCTTCCTCTCAAGCACCTGCTCTTTTGTGTCTCTGTGCTTTGGCTGCTAAAACATTGTAGGCAACTTTCACATGGTACATGTATGTATGTATGGCCCCCTTCCCTTTCCTTACCTTCCCAATGAAAACCACCTGCCCTAATATATCGCCTCTTAGCTAGAATTGATAGAACGCAACTAGATGCAAACTTCCAGGCAGTACAGTAGGGCTTTTTATTTGATTGAGAAAAAAAAAATGGTTCGTAAACTTTTAACTGAAATTTCATCATTCAAGTCTTTGAAACGAGTACTTTTTGTGTAGGTGTTTGTGCTTCAAGTAAATCGCTTAACCATTTAGTATTAGAAGTCTATGTTAAAATTGAAATTGATTAAGAGGAATATTCATTTACTTTTAACTCAAAAAAGCTTGTCACTAGCTTTTTTTTTTTTGTTCTTTTTTTTTTCGCCAACCATAACGATTTTGTAGAGCATGGCTCATGGGTATGTCTATTTTATAAAATTTTGTGTAACATAGTATTTCACTAAGAAAGAAAATGAATGAAAAGAAAAATAAGAGTAATTACAAGGGCACTATTAAGTAGTATTACGTAAATCTCATTTTGAACATTAAATGACACAATATACACTTATAAGTACTAAAGGAATAGATGCGTTTCTTAAGGTATATATCACATTTTATCCATGATATAAATAGTCAACATCTTATATATTGTGACATTTGGTGTTTAAAATGAGGTTTATATGATTGTTTAGTTGATATATTAAGAGGTTGGGTTTTTTTAGAAGGATCTATTAAGAAGTTTTGGCCTCCTATTAATGAACCATATTATTCTTACTTGCCCTTTTACTTTTACTTTTAAAAGTTTGCTAACAAGTGGATCGGTAGTCCAAGAAAATTAATTGTGTCCTAATAGAGAATATATTCTTGTAATCTTAAAAGAAATATACTTTGTATTTGATCTATATAAAACTTACATGATAAACTTTTCTAAGTTAGCTGCCACAATAGATATAAAAAAATGTGCCATTTATGAAACAGTAATTTTCTCATTTATGTACTAAAACCAGAACTTAAAAGATAACTTGAATTTCCAATAAAAGGGAACATTGAAGCTTCATATATTTAGTTCATTTGGATGTAATTTACAAAAAAAAAAAAAAAAAAAGAAAAAGAAAAAGAAAGAAAGAAAAGAATTCCCTCAATGTGGAAATTTTTTTTATCTTCCAAGCTTGTGGTCTCTAATCCCATCTGCTAAAATGCTTCTTCTATTCATTCTCCAGTCCTCTTCTTTCCCTGCATATCTACTTTGTCAATCATCTAGAAATCTCATCCCAGTTCAACTTAGAGACTACTCCTTCATGAACAGGGAAATATTCCTACAAAAACAAAACAAAAACACTTGTTAAATCCCCTTCAAGAAAACACTTGCTACTTGATTAATTCACATCAATTCTTGTTACACATTTTCACAAGTTAAATCTTTGGTAAGTGTTACCTCTAGTTTTTTGACTAGTTCCTTAGCAGTGGGAGCTGATATGATGATATGGCGCGCGCTAGGACTAATGAAGCCTTCTTCTACGGCCTTGTCAATGAAAGATAGCAATGAGTTGTAGTAACCATCAACATTCAACAATCCCACCTGAAACACATATATAGAACAGAGGAATCACAAGTTAAAGATTTAGTTTATTAAATACATATCTGGAACCACAATAATTCAAGAGATCACATAATTATCGAATTAGCTTGCTTACGGGCTTATCATGTATGCCTAGTTGAGCCCAGGTTATTGCTTCAAGTAGTTCTTCAAGAGTGCCATAACCACCTGTAAAACAATTTGGTAAAAAATCAAGTAAATAAGCCCTGAAACTTTCTGAAAAGACCTGCTTGTTTCTTTTGCTACCATTCAAATTACTTGGCCAAATAAGCCATATTCTCTGAATTGGTTGTTAGTTATAGTATTTCTACATGCTTCTTTTAGAAATTAGCTTCCCTGGCTAAAATGGAAAGAACTAGCTAGTTTGCTGTGTCAAGTCCTTGTCTAGAGGATAAAAGCTTGAGAATTCAGGAAGAAAAACCATTCCATTACTGGAAGTTCACATCATCGTCTGTTACTGCTCAGGTGAAAGTTGAAATCACTATTTGGTGAAAGAGATAATAA
>JAJIYU010012408.1:0-14587 GCA_030144865.1 Tinospora cordifolia | reverse complement strand
TTTTATTTCTTTAATAAATATTGTAATAAACATTTAAATCTTGTTTCCAAACATTTTTATATTTATTTAGTATTTTTAAAAATTCGTTTATTTCTTTTTCTAAACCTCTTTTTTTACATTAAATTTTATAAATAATATAGTTTAACTAATTTATACGCGTAACTTGTATTAGTAATCCTGTATATAGTTAACACGTATGTACACGAGTGATCTGTACAAATACGTGTAGTTATACACATTTACCTTTATTTAAATTAATTTATATGTCATAAAAATTACGGGTTGTTACACCCCAGCTCCTGGTTCAGCCTGTGAGTTCCCCCAAGTTGCGCTTGGAGAAGGCACGCTCGCTCGACTGGGGAAGCCACTGTCGCATCATCTGCTAAGAGCTGGAGCTCTACTGGAGCCAATCTCACTCTATTTCTTTCTATCTTGCAGGTAATAATAAAAATCGATTTAAATAGACAAACAATTTTTTTTTAAAATAAACTTCCAAGTAAATAAGATGGATTAGTAATAGTTCAAATGAAAAGGGAAGCATCAAGTTCAAATTTAAACAAAATAAAAATCTCTAAAATAAATCCAAAATAATTAATCATTTGTAAAATGCTTAGACCACAAAGAAGGAAAAGGGGCACATGCCCAATTTAGAAATAAGAATTAGTACAAAACATAGTAACTGCCTCCCTAGTGGGGTTTCAAAAATAATTGAGTCTTCTATGGTGCCTGTCAACTCATGCTATCTCAATGATCACCTAAAAAGGAAAGGGGGTGAGCTCAAGAGTCAAGTGGATCATACTAATACATCGCTAACATTATTTAAACCAGAAAATAAAAAATGCAACCACTTTGATTACATTAAGCGTTTCACACATTTAATTGTTTTGTTGTAACCTAAGACCTAAAGAGTCTATAACCCTTTTGGTAAGCCCTTGTGGTGCGGGAGCGAATTCTGGTATACTATACAGCCATACCGTGGGGACCACATCCTAAGGAAGGCATAACGTGCTACGACCATTACCAACTTTCGAAGACAATATCAGCCATCATAGGCAACTCTCTGGTGGGGGTACCTACAATGAGCTTGAGGCTCATCCATCGCAAGAAGCTTACGATGCGTCGTTAGCTCGTCCATCGCATCGGTATATGTGTTCTTAATCATTCTTTAATCTTCTTTAGTTGTACAATCCGTTCCAAGTCATACCAATCATTAGTCAACGTAAAATGAATTTTCAAATAAAGAAATTTGCATGCTTGAACATTCGAGAAAATACTTCAGTGGAACTAATTATGCAAGATATTAAAACAATGTAACCGATCATCATGGTTTCACATTATATCATTCCACCCAAAAATCCACAAAATATCCTAGCATGTTTCTAGTTACATTAAATGTAAACACGCATAATGTTTTGCATTCAAAATCTAAATAAGGCAAGGGAGTGCAGTAATTCCACCCACCTTGATTTCTGGAGTCGCTTGCACCTCTGTGTCGCCTCAATAATCTTAATTTGAAATTAAGATCAAGATAATTAATTAATTAATTTCAAGTTCCTCCTATTCATCTAAAAAATCCTTATTTCTACTTCAATAGGATAGTTCCAATTCATATATATATATATATATATATTAACATCAAGACTCCAATCATATTTTTTTATATATCAAAATCATCCGTTCGTAATAAATGTAACTCTATTATGAACAAAATAAGACTTTTCAATCTAGAATTTAAGCTACTCTAGAAATATTAACACGAAATTATTTCAAAGCCTTCAAATCCAATTCTTGGTGCTTATTTTCAAGAAATAATTTATTTCCACCAATATCAACTCAGGGATTTAAGATTTATAGGATTATATTTCCATAAAAAATGTCAAAGTAAAGATTTTTGGTTCCTAAACTGTTGAATCTTGAAATAGAAATCAATATCAACTAAATAAATCTTCAAAAGCAGTTCACTAAAACAATTCCTATTAAATAAGGTTCTTGAATCTAAAAATTTAAATTCAACCTTAAGTTACTAATTATTTTATAACATGTTCTAAGCCAACCTCCTTCAATTTTAAATAAATTAATTTCATGTAACACCCTGAAATTTTGTGAGAGCGCTACGTCGCGACTAAACATAAAATAAGATTATTAATTGGAGGAAAGAAATATTATAATTATTAAAACACATGTATATATTATAGTTGGAAAAATACTTGAAAATGTTCTGATGATTTGCAAATACATCAATTAATGTCGGTGTCAATAATGGAAAAAAAAAGTAAGAAATATTTTTACGTATAATAGAAGTGAAAAAAAAATGAGGAAGAAATTTTCATTATATATATAGATAGGTATCTTTTATAATATAAAGTAAATAGTTTAAGTAATCAAAAACATAAATAAATAAATATTAATATAATTTGGGGAGTTCTGGGCCAAACCAGAAGGTGCTGGTTTGGCGGTGCTCGGATTGACAGAGAGGGATCGTGAAAGAAGTACAAACAGAATGCACGAGGAAGATGAGTGGGTGCTGCTACTGCGAGGAGTCCGTAAAGAAGAAGACGAGGTAGCTAGAAGAAGAACGAAGAACAGAGCAATCTGGTTGCTCTATTCTAGACAGAGACGAAGGGAAGAAGAAGCAGAGAATGAAGGAGCGGCTGCTACGGGAATCAGAGGAAAGGAAGAGAGCAGCTAACTGCTGCTTATGGCTGGTGATCACGGACGGAGGGAATGAGCTGGTTGCTGCTCCTGTCACCACCGAACGACGAGGATACAGAGGAACAGGGGCTGTGACTGTTTCGATGAAATAGTGGCAGCTGCCATTGAACACGAGCAGAGGACAGGAAGAAGAGCAACCGTGCTCTGTTGTTGCTGCCGTGCTTTGTTGCAGTTACGACTGCCATTGCAGCTGCTGCTGCTACCACGACCGAACGAACAAGGGATGAGCTGAACAGAGGAAGGAAGACAACCGGCCTGGCTGATTCTTCAGTCACGTTGCTGCTGCCGAGAGCTAGTGGAACGAAGAAGTGAAAACAGAGCATGGCTGGTCTGTTTCAGCTACTGGCTGTGGCAGCTGTTGCTGCTACTGCTATCGTGGACTGGAAGAAGATGCTGCTGCTGGTATGTGATTTCTGAATTGAACATGGCCGTTGTTGCAGACCGAGGTGGAATTGATGGAGATGAAGAACGGTGCTGCTGCTGTGGGGGACTACAAATAGCAGAATGGTGGCTCAAGCTGCTACGGACTGGTTCGGTCCGTGAAGGTGAAAGCTGGGATGTGTGTGTAAATTGAATTGGGCTGCCACTGAACTTTGTGTTTACTGGCTGTGGACCGAAACATGGAACAGGGGGAAAAGAAAAGAAAAGTGAAGGTGCGTTCTGTTTTGATGAAGAAACGAAGAAGAGGTTCTGGTGTGTTGATTTGGGTAATGGACTTGATGCTAGCCGAACGAAGAAATGAACAACGATGGGGTTGGTTAATTTTGATTTTGTTTTCCATGGTGGCTAGCTGTGATGTTGCTGAAATTCTGTTTGGATGATGAGTTGCTGGGAATTGGGCTGCACGGGGAGCAAAACACGGTCAAGTGGTGAGTCGTGGTTTTAGCCTCTTCATCAATTGGTGTTTGATCAAATTGAAGAGGTAAGCGATTTAAATAAATTTAGATAATTAAAATTTAACATGTTAATAGGTAAGAGAATTTACTCTAACTTTGGATTATGAAATTTAAACATACTTACTTAGTAATAAAAAAAATAGGGATTATTAATATAGATCTAATTATATCATAAGATTAGTGCTTAAACTGAAAAATCAGATTAGTGATGATTTAATTGGGTATGAGTATTGATAAATTAGAACTAAGAATTTTACATAAATAAACACTAATTGGAATAAGGAATTTCAATTACTAAGATCAATGTATAATGACACTTTTAATAGTCTAAGATAAGTTAGAAAATTTCAAAGATCTAATTGATGAAACTTTGTAGCTTTAGACAAAGAGGAAATTATTGTAGGAATTCTCATTATTATTACTTGAATTAGAATCATGGATAATTCGAATAAATTAAGATGGATTGATTTGAATAATAAAATTTTTATGACATAATACTAAGGTTTGGAAAATAAAAGAATAAATTATCGTATCTTCAAGTAGATAAATATTTAAATTAGAAAAATAAATAGATAACAACTACTCGAATTAGCACTATAAGTTATCTCAGTAAAACTCTAGGAGTAGCATAAGACTAAGATTTTTAAATTCGAATAAGACTAAGGATTTGACAAATAGAAGTCTTATTTTGTTCGTAATTAAATTAATTATGATGTAAATAAATTATTTAAATTTCAACGATTAAGTTATTAGAACTTTGATTCTATGATAAGAGCTTCCAAGTAAATTATTAAAGTGAGATTTCAAACTTAGGAAAGTTAGAAGACTTAGAAATTAGTATAATCAGAATATATGAAATTTAGAAATTAAGAGCAATCATAAATTAGTTGAAAGTTCTTAATTTATTTAGAAGTTAATTGAACATGAGAATATTCTGGATAAGATTAAATATGAATTAAGGATCTAGAGAAATACTATTTATCATTGAATTTCAGATATCATAATTCTGGAGTGTCGAACATCTTGACGGAAAGCAAGGAAGCTTGAAGATCGACGAAACTAGGTGGCATGACTTCCTTGCTCACTTGTATTATATGGATTTAAAATTCAAAGCATCTAATTGAATAGCCCGAAGTTATTAGAATTTTATTCGAAAATTGAATTGAAATTGTTTGACTTCCTTGAATGATATGTAATGTGTGATGAACTATTTAATCCATGCATAATCAGTTATGACCTGATATTGCACTCAGATTTACTCATTTATGGCATGCATGACTAGGCAACTGTTATTTAGATTCCATTGTTTATTAATGCACCTTATCATGTGAATTTGCAAGTATGGTTTGGGTTATATGTTCTAGTGTAATTGTATGATGAATGATATGATTGAGATCATTTGTAAAACAAAAATATAAGACGATGGTTTATTAAGAATCCACGTATTGGTACGATTGACGAGCCGCAAGGCGGATCGTAGGTATTCCCACCCTGAGCTGCCTGCGACAGCTCGAAGTCTTTGAGAGATTGTACGAGTCTAGATAAGTACCCACTCTTGGATTGTGATACTGAGATATGATTGATTTTAGATGGTACCACCTGAGGCTTCTATGATTATGATTGGATTGGATCACAGGGAATACCGAGAGGCACTTTCAATCCTCTTCTGGTTTTGACTTCGACCAAGATTAAATGAAATGTTTGAAACGCTTAATGTTCGAAAGTGTTTGAAATGTTTTGGATTGGATCTATATAATGCATGTGATGTGTAGGATCGATCTACTGAGCTTTCGAGCTCACCCATTATATTTTTCAGGTACACTTGGACGTAGAGTATGCTGACTTACTTCAGAAGACCTACACTCTGAATTGGACACCTCATGGGGAGGTCGTCAGGGATAGGTGACTGAGAAATTATGTTTTTGTATGATATTGGACTATTTTAATGTATTTACTTTGGTTTAACTTTAACTGTTTTATATTTCAATGGTTTTCTTTGTGTAACGAATTTGGTTTAAATGAATAGTTTTAAAAATATTCCGCTGCATTGCTTATGATTTAATTGATAAAACTATTGTGATTTTCTATCTCGCACAGAATATCTTCTTAGAAATTGACTTGAGAACAAAAGTTTATGAATTTGATTTTGAAGAAAAGATTTTGACATAATGAAACTTTTAAGTAGCATCTCGATTTTCATCGGGCGACGATCCACACGTGAACGGAGGTCCGGTCGAAAATTGGGGTGTTACATTTCACCCTTAAAACTTTTTTTTTGTAATTATTTTAACTCCTAATTATATGATTTCTCTTAATTGAAACAATCCTAATATTTCACATTCGCATAAATCCCCCAAATAAATTTTATTTTTGATCTCCGAACCTTTGCAGCCCCCATGAGCTTCGATCTCAAATTTTTCTCAAACATCTATCCCAAAAATCTACGTGGATAAAAAATAATAGTTCTAGCAAAATTATTGAACAAGGCTTCAAACTTCATATATATTTTTTTCTACTGAAGGCTTAGATTTTTTTCTAAGGTTTATTTTGCACGTAAATATCACAGAAGTAATAAATTTCTTAAACTTTACCTCGTGCTTCAAAATCACTGAAATAATAAATTTATAGCTATCAAAAATTTAGAAATTTAAAACATGCATTTTATACCTATCCACTGTGATCTATCCCCTTCGTTCTCTTTCGAAACTATGATTCAACACCCTAGATCTATTACAAATCCAAATACTCATATTCAAGCTTCACATTATAGTAATAATCCACTAAAGACCAATAAAAATCATCTAACACATCCATTAAGGGCAAAACACAGCTCAACATCAATGCACAATAGCTGGATTTTTCTTCTTCTTCTCAGCGAAACACGCGCTAGCAGCTCAGCAGCAGAAATCTGCTGGTTTTTGTTCTTTGTTGCACACCGAACAACCCAGCTTAGCTGGAAAACAGTAGCTAGCTGGATTTTTCAACAACACGCATAGCATGATTTCTCTTCTCACGCACTAGATCGCACAACGTGATTTGTCGCACCTCTTTGTCCAATACACCAGCACGGACTGCAAGCACGTAGTTCTTCTCTTCTTCGCACGCGGACGGAACGGCAGCAGCAAAATGGTGGACAACAAGCACCCTTTCTCTTTGTTCCTCCTCTTTGTGGCGTAAGAACACTCCGACACAGACGACACAGACAGCCTTCTTCTTCTCTTTGTGAATCACGCACAACAAATCGGATGGTTTCTTCGTCTTCTTTGCTAACCACGCACCAGCAGCTGCACAAACAAAAGCACACACAGCTTGATAGGCACAAAATAGATCGTGGCTAGTTTTGCAAATCCGGCGAGCTGCAAACCAAATTCATGGCCAACAAACCAAATCCGACGTGACTTGCTTGCAGTGGTGGCCAATTTGTTGCAGATCTGACAAGCTTGAGGAGAAATGGAGCTGTCGTGTGTAGATCCAAACTAGAACGATGGCTAGTTTGTGTAAATCTGTAACATCCAAGAATTTCGCGAACTTGTGGAGTTAATTATTTTGTGAAACTATGAGAAAAAATAAAAATAATAATAATAAACAATTTTCAAAAATATAATCTAATGACAAAAGATCAAAAGTTTTAATTAGGAATTCATCAAATATATATATATATATGGATATAACAAGATAAAATAAATTTATTTCCAATACTAGTTTGAATTAGTGTGGAAGTATACTATTATCATGTCTAAGTTTATAACAAGGTTTAAGTAAGCTACGAAAAAAATTAATTAATTATGCATGTAATAGAAGTATTATAATGAAGAAGAGAATTATACTATTAATATGTATATGTAACTTTATAATATAAAGTTTAATTAACTCAAGTGATTAGAAAATATATATATATATATATATATATCCAGAAGTTTGGATTTCGGCCGAACAGAGTATGAGCAAGCTGGGAAAGAATTGATTTGGACTCCCAGAATTCTCTAGTTATTCGATTTAGTCGGTGAGAGGATTAACCTGAAACGTTCAAGGAAGGTGTTTTGGCGATGAGGAAAGCAAATTTTTGAAGTGGAAAGAAGATCGAGCAGCTGTTGCTGCTGCTGCTGCCGAAAGAAGAAGAAGCAGAACGTAGGGAAGATGATGAATAAGACGGAGCTGGAACAGGGATTCGAAGAAGAGTAGAGGAGGAAGAGGAAATCATGAGCTGACTTTCATGGTTAGCAGTGGCGATGGATTGACGGACAAGAAGAGAAACAAAGAGAGAAGGGAGGTGTGAATTCAGGCGGTCAAGCATGACGAACAGAGAAATGAAAGCAGAGCAATACTGCTCTGTTGCCACTGCTGCTGTAGACGGTGAAAACCGAAGATGAAGAAGGAGTTGAAGAAAAAAAAAATGGTTGCTGGTCTTTGTAGTTGGCAGTCTGTGAAGGAAAAGGAAGGAAATCTGATACGGGATTGATTTTTGGATGTTGGGCTGACCGAGGTTGAAGGAGATAATGATCTGGGCGACGACAATCAAACGAAGAAGAATCTGTTTTTGGTTCATTTGTCCGGATCGTGGTTGGCAAAATAGAGAACGTGAATTGGAGCAGAAATTGGGTTGTTGTGTTGTGAGTGTGCGGCTTGTTCGTTTTCTGAACAGAGAAGAGGAAAATGAAGACAAATAGAAACATGTACAGCAGGGTGTTTTGGCGATTTGGGCGTTGTTGGTTACTGCCCTGTTGCTGTCCGTGAGGCAGAGGAAAGGGGAGCTGAAAACGAAGGACATAGGAAACGTTGGGTGTTGCTGGTTTGGATGAACAGTTGCTGCAGTGTGAACGTGTGGTGTGTGTTGTTGCGGCTGCCAGATAGAGAACGTGAAGAAGAAGATGTTCTGGTATACTGATTTTGGTGATGGAGTTGATGCTAGCAGAACGAAGAAGACGAGAATCAAGAAGGTGCTGGCTGATTAAGCTGCACCAGCTGCTCCGAGCAGCTGGTGCAGGTGTCTCCCTGTTGTGGGGCAGGGATTGAAGCCCCGCCCCCACCCCCCCGAAAAAAAAAAAAAAAAAAAGTGGTTATATTTAGTTGATAATGTAATTATAGTGTAGTCTATCAAAACATTATGAAGTTTTAAATCCAGTATAATATGAATAAATGATATGAACTAATTAGGACAATAGAATTTGATAAAGCTACCTATTTTATAATAATAAAATATTAAGGTCAGGAAAAAAATAAAAAATTATTAATGGATGTCTACCTATTTATTCAAGTATTTAATTTAAATATTTAGATTAAGATCATGTATGTAAGTAGCTACGGATTTAAATTAGGAAATTAAATGAATGAAATTTTTTTTGAATTAACATTCAACAATAATCTCGGCAAAACTTTATTAGTAGGAAAAGATTAGAAATTTCAATTGCGAATGAGACTAAAGATCGGACCACTAGAAGTCTTATTTTGATCGTAATTATATTAATTATGATATTAATAAATTATTTGACTTTCGGAGATGAAATTATTAGAAGTTAAAAGCTACTAAAAGGCTTGTAAGAAAAATTAAAAAAAAAATAGTACTTTCAAATTAAGAAAATTTAAGAAGACTCATAAACTATTTTAATTGGAATAGATAAAATGTTATAATAGTGTTAGATTAGTTGGAGGTAATGTTTGCACTCCATAATCATCTTAGAAATTAATTTAAGCCTAAGAGTAATTCTACTAAGTGTTAAATTTCAGATTTAGGTATTTAAGCGTATCGAGGATCTCGATGAAAAGCAAGGAGCCTGAAGATCGGCGCAATCAGGTGGGTGTGACTTCCATGCTCATTTGTATTATACAGATTTAAGATTCAAAGCATTTGATTAAATAGTTCTAGGTTATTAGAATTTTACTAGGAAATTGTTTGAAATTGTTTGACTTCTTTGAATGATGTGTAATGTGTGATGAACTATTTAATCCATGCATAATTAGTTGTGACATGATCTTGCATTTAGATTCACTCCATTATGGCATGCTTGACTAGGCAAATGTGTATCTAGACCCCATTGTTTATTTATGCACCTTATCATATGAACTTGCAAGTATAGTTTGGCTTATATGTTCTAATGTAATTCTATGATGATTGATGTGATTGAGATCGTTTGTAAAACGAAAAAATAAGACAATGGTTTATTACGAATCCACGTACCGATGCGATTGACGAGCCGCAAGGCAGATCGTAGGTATTCCCACCCTGAGCTGCCTGCGACAGTTTGAAGTTTTTGGGAGACAGTACGAGTCTAGATAAGTACCATCGCTTGGACTGTGATACTGAGATATGATTGATTTTAGATGGTACCACCTGAGGCCTCTATGATTATGATTAGATTGGATCACAGGGAATACCGAGAGACATCTCAACCCTCTTCCGATTTTGACTTCGACCAAAATTAAATGAATGTTTGAACGCCTAATGTTTGAAAGTGCTTGTGATGTTGAAATTGTTTGACTTCTTTGAATGATGTGTAATATGTGATGAACTATTTAATCTATGCATAATTAGTTGTGACATGATCTTGCATTTAGATTCACTCAATTATGGCATGCTTGGCTAGGCAAATGTGTATCTAGACCCCATTGTTTATTTATGCACTTTATCATATGAACTTGCAAGTATAGTTTGGCTTATATGTTCTAATGTAATTGTATGATGATTGATGTGATTGAGATCGTTTGTAAAACAAAAAAAATAAGACAATGGTTTATTAAGAATCCACGTACCGGTGCGATTGACGAGCCGCAAGGCGGATTGTAGGTATTCCCACCCTGAGCTGCCTGCGACAGTTCGAAGTTTTTGGGAGACAGTACGAGTCTAGATAAGTACCATCGCTTGGACTGTGATACTAAGATATGATTGATTTTAGATGGTACCACCTGAGTTCTCTATGATTATGATTAGATTGGATCACAGGGAATACCGAGAGGCATCTCAACCCTCTTCCGATTTTGACTTCGACCAAAATTAAATGAATGTTTGAACGCCTAATGTTTGAAAGTGTTTGTGATGTTGAAATTGTTTGACTTATTTGAATGATGTGTAATGTGTGATGAACTATTTAATCCATGCATAATTAGTTGTGACATGATCTTGCATTTAGATTCACTCAATTATGGCATGCATGACTAGGCAAATGTGTATCTAGACCCCATTGTTTATTTATGCACCTTATCATATGAACTTGCAAGTATAGTTTGGTTTATATGTTCTAGTGTAATTGTATGATGATTGATGTGATTAAGATCGTTTGTAAAACGAAAAAAATAAGACGATGGTTTATTAAGAATCTACGTACCGGTGCGATTGACGAGCCGCAAGGCGAATCGTAGGTATTCCCACCCTAAGCTGCCTGCGATAGCTCGAAGTTTTTGGGAGAAAGTATGAGTCTAGATAAGTACCATCGCTTGGACTGTGATACTGAGATTTGATTGATTTTAGATGGTACCACCTGAGGCCTCTATGATTATGATTAGATTGGATCACAGGGAATACCGAGAGACATCTCAACCCTCTTCCGGTTTTAACTTCTACCAAAATTAAATGAATGTTTGAACGCCTAATGTTTGAAAGTGTTTGTAATGTTTTGGATTAGGTCTGTATAATGCATGTGAGGTATAGGATCGATCCACTGAGCTTTTGAACTCACTCCCATTTCTATCTTTCAGGTGCAAATGGACTTAGAATACTATAGCCTACGTCAGAAGACTCGCATTTTGATTGGACACCTCACGAGGAGGTTGTCCGAGATAGGTGACTTGAAAGTTAAGTTTTATGTAGTTTACTGAGTTGTTTTAATGTAATCACGTTGGTTTTAACTTAGCCATTTTATCTTTAAATGACCTTATTTGTTTAATGATTTTTGGTTTGAATGAATAATTTTAAGGATTTCCGCTACATTATCGATGATTTGTATTGGTTAATCTAGTGAACATTTTGAGGAGCTTTTATGATGTTTTATTTTGATAAACAATTACCCAGATATTGAATTAAGAACAAATATATGATGAAGTTAATTTTGAAGAAAAAGATTTGAGCAGAACGAAATTTTCTAGTAGCACCTCGTTTTCTATCGAGCGACGATCCACACGTGAACAAAGGTCCGGTCGAAAATTGCGGCGTTACAAGATCCAAACCAAACAGTGGTGGTTTGAGCTTGTGACGGTGGTGGTTTGAGCTTGTGACGGTGGTGGTTTGAGCTTGTAACGGTGTCTTTGGTGGTGACAGTGGCAAATCCGGCGAGCTTTGAGGACGTGTTGGTGGTTGGTTTTGTGTAGTTGCAGCGTCCTTCCTCCACGGCCAGCAACAATCCCTCTTCATTTTTCCTCTTTATGGCTCAACAATGGCAACTGGTTGCAGATCCAAATCATACCACCCTCAAATCTGAAGAATAAGATGTTGCATCTGAAGAAGAAGATGCATTGTGTCTTCTCTTTTTATCTCAAACCCAAAAGAAATGTGAATGAGAAAAAAAAAATCTAGATTTTTGTTTGTTTGATTCCAAATCCCAAGTTTGGATTTTTTTTTTATTCCAACTCCAAGACTTGAGAAAAAATGAAAGTGAGTTCTTCCTCTTTTTCTTTTTCTTTTTTTGTGTATGCTTTGTTGGTGTGTGCCCAAAGCATGAAGCAATTCCATATATATATATATAAGCTCACTTAGATAATAATAATATTTTTTTTCAAACAGATTTCTGATTTATTCTATTAACTCTATGATATTCAAAATATGTATTGATATTACCTTCTTAGTTGATGGATTTATATTTTTAATTTCATTGTGACGTGCTAGCGTTAAGAAATTTGGGTTTATTACAATCTACCCTCCTTAAAAGAATTTCGTCCTTGAAATTTAAAAGTACAAGTGCTTGTATGATGTTATCCGGTCAGGTGTTCCTGGTGAAGAGAGCTGGGTAAGTCTACATCTCGTTCTTCAACTCCCAGGTTGTCTTTTCTAAATTATGATGTCTCCACAACACCTTGACCAAAGGAATGTCCTTGGTCCTGAGACTCTGCACCTTAGAGTCTAGTATTTTGACTGGTGGTTCTTCATAAGTCACATTATCTTGAAGTACGACCTCCTCCCAATGTATGACATGTGATGGGTCTGGTTCGTACTTCTGCAACATGGATACATGGAATACGTTATGGATAGAGGACATACGATTCAGCAATTCCAGCTCATAGACACACTCACCGACCCACTTGTGTATCTCGAACGGACTGATAAATCTTGGTGCTAATTTCCCTTGATTCCAAACTGTCATAATCCCTTTCTGTGGACTAATCTTCAGGAAAACTCTATCACCCGGCTGAAATTCTAGAGGTTTTCTTCTTCTGTCCGCATAACTCTTCTTCCTCCTCTGAGTTGTCATTAGCCTCTTCTGAATCTTCTTTACCTGAATGTTTATTTCTTCTACCAATTCTAGTCCTGTGAGAACCTAATCCTCAAAGTCTGTCCAACAAGATAGTGATCTGCAGGGTCTACCATAGAATGCTTCATATGGAGCCATCCGTATGTTCACCTGATAACTGCTATTGTAGGTGAACTCTGCCAAATGTAGGTACTTGCTCCAGTCGCCCTTGAAATCAAGGATACAAGCTTTTGGCATATCTTCTAATATCTAAATGACCCTCTCAGACTACCCATCAGTTTGAGGATGGAACATAGTGCTCATGGTGAGTCTGCTTCCTAACTCTTTCTGCAAACTCTGTCAAAACTAAGAAGTGAACCTTGAATCTTTGTCAGACACGATGGTCTTGGGAACACTATGGAGTCTTACAATTTTCTTAACATATAACTCTCCAAGTTTTCCAACGAGATCTATAGATCGAACGAGTAGGAAGTGAGCTACCTTCATTAGATGATCCACAATCACCTATACAGTGTCTTCCCCCTTTTGATTCCTCGGTAAGCCGCTAACAAAGTCCATCGTGATATTGTCCCACTTCCATTCTGGTATCGAAAGTGGTCATAACATCCCTAAAGGTTTCTTGTGCTCTGGCTTCACTTGTTGACATGTCAAACATCTAGAGACATATTGGGTTATGTCCCTTTTCATGCCCTTCCACCAGTAGGTCTTCTTGAGGTTCTGGTACATCTTGTCACCACCTAGATGCATTATGTAATTAGTCTGATGAGCCTCATCCAAGATGGTTCTTCTGCACTGTCCATTACCCGACACACAAATTTTGTTCCCCAGTCTCAATATACCCTCTGCATCAATTCTGAAGTCTATGCGCTTGCCTTGTTTAACACCCTCCGTAAGATCAACAATCCACTTGTACTTTTCTACTCGTTTCTAATCTGGTGTAGTAGGTCCAATTGGCAAGTTATAGCATACAAGTATGTTCGTTTCTCGTCTAATGCAATACCCAAGTAATATTCATTGATTAACTGGTACATCTGTCCTCTGTCCTCATCCTTCTTGCTAATTTTTCTGCTAAGTGCATCAGCCACCACATTGGCTTTGCCCAGATGGTAGTGCACTTCAAAATCATAGTCTTTCAAAAATTCTACCTAGCTTTTTTGCCTCAAATTTAATTCTTTCTGAGTATAAACATATTTCAGGCTCTTATGATCTAAAAATAGATCAAAACACTCCCCATAGAGGTAGTGTCTCCAGATCTTCAGTACAAACACAATCACCACTAATTCCAAATCATGGGTAGAGTAATTCCGTTCATGGGTCTTCAATTGTAATATCTGAAATTTAGTGACGTAATAACCGAAATTTGAGTTTAAAAAATATATACGTATATATAAATACATATATATATATATTTGTCATTGGTATGCAATTAATTAGTTAGCATAGAAGTATAAAAGAATATACATTGATTAATATTAGACATATAGAATTGTTGGGTAAATATATGTTTTTCTATTTGAATAAGAAAATAGTATTTTTAGTATGATATTAATATAGAAAAGTATGTGTATAAAGTATTAATTAGAT
>JAJIYU010012407.1:0-14599 GCA_030144865.1 Tinospora cordifolia | reverse complement strand
AATTTTGTTATTAAAGAAAATTCAATTACCATTTGTATTCCCTGAGGACGATACCCGGACTTTCCGGATATTACTACAAGCGATCTCGTATACTTGCGAGTTCACTAACATCTACACACCATTTCTCACTAAATAATGGGCTTTCACATGTGTACACCATACTTGTGAGTTCCATTCTAGTTTAACACTTAAATCTAGTGTTTTGGATAGCTAATAATCATTTAAACACATAAAGTAACTAGGGAATGGTTGTTTACATCATTTACTCATCGAAACCCCTTGATTCAAGCCTAAAAACGGGATTCACTTTCAATGAGATCAACTCCTTCATTTCAACAACCAAATAACCATCCTAAGTTCGTCATACTAGTGTCCAAACACACATATAAGGGAATGAACAAAAGTTTATCCCTTTTTGACTTGGTTTCCAAACACTAAACCCACAACAAGTTCAAAAACGGATCTTAATCACTTTGATTCATAAACTATTAACAAATACTCTTAGATGAGCTCAAAACTTAAAGAAAACCCAAAGAAAATCATAAAACTCACCTTGAATCGCTCTTCCGTCGCTCCTCTTCGAATCCCAAGCAATTTCAGTGCAAATGAGAAAATCTGCGCTTGAAATGTATATATAACTCGCACACGGACCGCGGTCTTCACTTTCTGGACCTCGGTCATTGGACAGATTTCTCTTCATGGACCTTAGTTTTCACTTTATGGACCTCGGTCATCCCTTTATGGACCGCAGTCGGCACTCTACGGACCGCGGTCACCAATGTGACCTAGTTTCTCATTTCTGCACTTTTTCCACTGATGACCGCGGTCTTCCCATAAGGACCGCGGTCCACAGTTTGTTTGTCACTTTTCTGGGTTTCTTACATCGTGGACCGCGGTCATCATCAGACGGACCGCGGTCGGCAGCAAGATGCCTTATTTTTTAACACTTTTCTGCGCACGTTTCTAGCTATCCGAATGTTTTAATAAATTTTATCTTGATTTAATATCATACAATGATAATTAAAAACAAATTTCCACTGATTTTTATATTTATTTTGAATTTTTAAAAATTCATGTTGACGTGGACACATTATAAGACCTAGGATGATCACAAAATATATGTTTTTGAAATGTTTTGTTTAGATACAAGGACTACAAGTTGAGCTGATAGTGGGTAAGCCTTGTTTCGAGTAAAGTTAAACATTGAAAGGGAGGTAGGTTATCCCGCCCTATAATGCATGGTTGCTAAGCAGACTTCAATTTCATCGCCTAATTTGGAGGTTGTTACACCAGTTTGTACTAGTAGTCCGAGTTGAAGAACACCTTTACTTTCTATAAAAGAAAATTAGAAGGTGGACAATTAGGGCAAGAAATTGATTAGAAGTCAAAAAAAATGGCAAAGGTAGTATCTTAACTAGACAAGGGTTGTAAGTCAACCAAATTGAACCCTAGGTCTAGAAGGAAAGCCCTAGGTAGAAACGTGATGTAGCCATGGGTGGCACAGTGGATCAAATGCATAAAACTTTAGCACATAGGCTAGAAACTGAGATTTGTGTGAAAATAAAAAATTGTTTCATTAGGACTTGGGATCGGGAAGCTTCTATATCTTTTAGTCTAAGTAGTATGGGATGCATAAGAATTCAATGTTATGAAGGAAGCTTGGACTCGAAGAATGATGGACCATGTGTGGTGAACGATCGGTAACTCTAGGAGAACGAGTTTCTCTATGTTCGCTGGTATGCAATGGTGGAGTATAGTAAGCTTAGGGAATTTAATTGCCGAGCAATTTGCAAAATTGTTTACTTGCAGCTCTGTTTTGGGTGAAAGCCTAAGTGGAAAAGGTAGAGTGGTATGAGAAACTTGAACCTGAAAGCTTAGGTGGAAGCTTGGAACCTTGTTGTGCTGGCTTGATTATATGATTGTGTGATATGCATGTTTTAGTGTTTATTTGCTTTGAGACAAAATCCTGTACCCATGCGTAAAAAGAACCCAGAAGAAAAACTTTTAGGCCACTAAACAAATCAAGAACCTAGAAACTGAATCTAGAGTCATGATAGTATGAACATTTGATGAAATGAACATTGAAGTTGAGAAGATGAGCTGGGAAGAGTTCAAGGAGATCTTTTATGAAAACTTTTGTCCAGAGATGACACTGAGGAAGCTGCAGGAGGACTTTGTTAGCTTGAATCAGAAGGACCTGACTATAGCTGAGTATGAGAGAAAGTTTACTGAATTGGATAAGTTTTCTCGGGAGCTGATCTGAGAAGAAAGAATAAAAGCTAATTGGTTTGCTAAGGGTCTCAAGATTGAGATTCGAAAAGTGATTATGACTCTAAGCTTAAAGGCATATAAGGATCCTAGAGGATGAACTCAACTTAGAACAGAGGTTGAGAAGAAAAAACAAGAGGCCTAGTAATGAAATAGAGAATCAAGAGCCCTAGGAAAAATATAAGAGTGGTGGGAAGGCACCACAGACCGAGAAACAGGGGCAAAATAAAGATGAACTAAAAGAATATGTGAGGAAGCAAAGACTGTGCTATGCGTGCAAGCAAAAGGGTCATGTAGCAAGAAATTGCCTGACTGCACCCACGCAGGCTCCTCATCCACAAAAAACTCAGGGAGGTGGTCAGAATCATTGTTCTCAGGGCAGACAACAATAACAAAATGCTAACCAGTGGCAAAATTAAGGTCGTAGGTAGAACCAAGCTAGGGTCTTTATTGTTGAGGCTCAAGAAGATCACGACCTACCTTAGAAACCTTAGTATAACAATATTAGGAGAACTTGATTACCCTTTATTTTTTTTAAAAAAAATTACCATATGTTAGCATTTATGAATTTTGGCTTGAATAAGGTTTTGTACCTGAACTTTTCCAATTAATGAAATTAATTTCCTTAAGAGCTTTTGTGGCTATATTTTTAATGTTAAAAATAGAAAGAAAGTGTTAGTCACTTAAAGCAGCATTCCTAAGGCCCGCCGTGTGGTCAAGTCTACCAAGTCGAAGGTAGGATGCTACCAAAATATTTTCAACCTTAAATAGAAATATCAGTTAACCAAAAACTTTAGGTTGGGTGTAACCTTAAATGAAAAACAAGCCTACCTCTATAGCATGTGTTACCAACCAAATCTACTACATTAGATTAGGGAAGAACAAACACAAGATAAGTGACTTATAGGCATAATAGAAGAAGTTACACAGGGAAAGTATACTGACCTTAGGTTAGATGCTGAGAATACCTTAAGACTTAGGGAGAAGACATTGTTTTGGTGATTGTGGATCATCTAACAAAAGTGGTTCACTTCTTATTGATTAGATCCACAGACCAACTTAGTAAGCTGGGAGAAATTTATGTGAAAGTTATAGTAAGGCTTCATGGTGTGCCCAAGACTATTGTGTCTGACATCGCTTAACTTCATAGTTCTAGTAGAGTTTACAGAAGGAGATGGGTACTAAGTTCACCATGAGTACAACATTTTATCCTCAGATGGATGGTCAGTCTGAGAGAGTCATCTAGATTTTAAAGGATATGTTGAGGTCTTGTGTTTTAGATTTCGAGGGGAATTGGAGCAAGAACTTACACTTGGCAGAGTTTGCTTATAACAATAGTTATCAGGCAAGCATTAAGATGGCTCCATTAGAGGTTCTTTATGGAAGACCCTGCAGATCACCTACCTGTTGCGCTAAACTAGAGGATCATGTATTAACTAGACCGAATTTGGTGGAAGAAATGAATAACAAAGTCAAGTTAATACAAAAGAGGCTAACTGCAGCACAAAGTCGTTGGAAGAGCTAGGCTAACAAAGAGGAGAAGACAACTAAGGTTCCAAGTTGGGGACAAGGTATTTTTGAGAATTAGTCCTTAGAAGTGCATCAAGAGGTTCAAATTCAAAGGGAAGTTATCTTTGAGGTTTGTTGGACCCTTTGAAATATTTAGAAGAATCGGGGAATTCACTTATGAGTTGGACCTACTAAACTAAATTACTTTAGCTCATAACGTATTCCATGTATTCATGTTGAGAAAGTACGAACCTGACCCCTCTCACATCATCCACTAGGAAGAACTAAATATTCAAGATGATGCTACTTATGAGGAAACAAGAGTTAGAATCCTCGACCATAAAGTACATAGAGGCTACAAACGAAGGATACCATGTTAGTGAAGGTACTTTGGAAACACCACAGGGTAGAAGAAGCTACATAGGAACTCGAAAGTAAGATGAAGACAAAGTATCCACACCTATTTACTAGAAATCCTTAATTATATATAAATTTGGAGGATGAATTTTTTTTAAGGAGGGTAGGTTGTAATACCTTCGATTCTCTGTACTCAATTAAATGAAATTTATCATCAATTCAATGTAATTGGATGCAAAATGAAATCGAGCTCATTTCAGGGCTAAATTTGGCAGGTTCCAAAACTCTCATTTAGTAACCCATAGCGACCCAAAACAATCTGAAACAAAGTAAGGTGACATGAACCAATTAATTAAACAACATATCCAAAAATTAGAACAATTGGTCAAAATTAGGGTTTTCATTTACCAAATAGCCTTCAGGGAGTCCAAATTAGGAAAGAATTGGCATTTCAGGTACTTTAGGGGATTGAAATGACTCGAAATAAAACAGAATGACATGAACTAACAAAATGAATAACATATCCAAAAATCAGGACAATTGGCCAAGATTTGGATTTTCATTTGCCTAGTAACCTTAGTGGGTTGTAAATAAAGAAGGTTTTTGAAGGAAAATCACTTAAGGCCAAACCATACCTTAAAATTTGCAAATTTGTATTAGGTTCATGTGATTTTAAAACTATAATAAACCATAATTACTTGTAAATAAGGACACAATAATTTTTAGTAAATTTTTGTGGACTCATGAATGTATGGCTACCCTTAAACATGTGCAAGTCACATGGGTGGAACACCATGATCATGTACGTCCTCACCCTACTCAACCTCAATGGGTCATTTCCATTATTTGAAACCATGAAGAATGATCCCATGTGTTGTGTAAATGATCAAGTATTCCCACAACTATGGAAACCATGAAGAATGATTCCATGTTCCAAGATAAATGATCATGTATACCAAGGTTACATACAAAACGTCTCATATATGCGTGTGTGGGCACACACGTGACAAACCCAAGATTGAAATTTAGTAGAGAGTGGCTAATTTAAAGAGATATAGAAAAATTCCTTCACCTAGAAAAAATCACAAAATAGAAACTTACCTCATGCTCACATATAGAGCCAAAAAGGGAAAAAATCCAAGGGAGAAAAGAAATATTCCAAAGCTTTGTTTTTGTGTACCCATATTAGAAACCAATTTGATTTCATGAAACAACATATTAGAATGTTTCCCTACTGATAGAGGACATCCAAGAGAGATTAGAATGTATTCTAAACCTTTATTTGTGTTCACACACATAAAAGAAACAAATAAGGTTCAAAGATTTTGCTCACACTTAGATTGGAAACCTTAGCGGTCCCACTTGCCCAACCATGAGCTCACTTTGCCCAAACCATAAGATTCACTTGCCCAACTCAATGCAAGATATCCTCATTGTGCATGGAAAGATTTTCATTATGTGTGATTTCCAAACCGTCCCCATGGTGCTCAACAACATCTATATAAATCCCCTCTTGCTCACATTCATCTCATCCCAAAGCATAGAGTTGACACTTCCCTCTTTGCTTGTTCTTGCCCTCTTCTTGGCAACTCTTCTTACTTCTCCTTTCTCTATTATGTGAGAAGTTTTGATTTCAATATTTTAGAGAGTTGTTGAAGTGGTTTTTGTTGGCAGTTAAAAGTTCTTGAAGTTCTGAAAGTGGTAGATAAGGGGAACCTCTACCGAGTTCAACAAGAAACTAGAATTAAGTTGGAGGGGATTCTTAAAACACTACCTTCTTATTTTGAATTCCTAGCATGTTCATGCATTTGTAGTTTTAGATTTCAACATGTTTAATCATGTTTTAATTTCAATTTAGCATGATTTTATGTTTTAATCACTCATGAGAGTGTGTCATGCTTAGAATCCATGTTTAGGATTTATTTCAAAGTTTTAAGTATGTCATATGATGTTTTCATGCTTTCTTAGTTATTTCAAATTTTGAAATTTATATTCTGAATTTCTTTTATGATTATGTGATCTTAAACATAAGAAAGTGAAGATAAGAACCACATACTATCATGGTGACCCGTATGTGTGCTATAGGTGTTCTTAACACATGCTTTGAGTGTCTAGTTGCAAAGTATAACTAAGAGGTACTTGGTATGTGGCATCCAATGGAAAGTAACAAAGAAATGTCTTTCCACCCTAAAGAGGGGTATCTAAATTAAGAACATCAATAGAGTAGAACCCTTTTCAATCATAACGTCAACCTGAACCAATTTGATGTATGAATCACTTAATGTTTGAAAGTGTGTGAATTTGGATGTGTTAGAGATTTTGAAATAATAAGCTAGTTGTTTGATAGATGCTCCACTTGGCTATATGCTCACCCCTCTCATTTTAACATTTTCAGAAAATTGAATATGATGGCAATGGAAATCTGATAGTAGTTATGTTTAGAAAGCTTTTGTTTTCTTTTATTCAATGTAAGGGCATGTTGCCAAGTTTTGTTTTGTTAGACTTCCGCTAAATTTTTATTTTTACTTAAAGAGTTATGTACTCAAGTTTATGAATTAATTTAAGAATGTAAGATTTTTTATTTTATTTGATTAAATAAAGAGTTTGAAGTATTCGTTTTTCTGCTTATATTGCAATTGTGGAATTGAATATTAAGTTTAATGAAAAGTGCATTCATGAGGGATTTCAATATGTGTTGGAACAAAGGAATTGAGATGCAAGTTGTGTACTTGTAAATATAACATACTAGCTCGCCTCACCTTGTGGTTGAGCATAAACCCAATTCTTGGGGGCTAGGGTGCTAGAGCAATTGAGCCATTGGCCCCTTCTCTATAGTTAAAAGCAAGCAAAATAAGTTGTTTGTTCATTTACAATAATATAAAGAGAGGAACGTGGACTACATTCGTTTTTACGAGTATGTAGCTAGCAAAGAAGGAAACGAGTTGAATTGAAAGCCCAAAGTAATGCTTTTATCAAGAAACTACGGTCCCAAACTCCTTTAGGTATTTAAATAACTTAGAAAAGTCTCCTTACATATTATATTTCATCCTAAATAAAGCATTAACCTTTAAAAACTCAAATCAAAGAAAGAAATATATCTAAATGGGCTCTTGTTTGTTTTTATATGGAAGAACATTGAATGTGACTTCAATAAACTTCTTAGTCATTTGTAAATGTGTAATGAAGCTATAAAATGCTATTTTGAGTCTCATGTGTACAGAGATTGTTAAGAACGAAATAAAATGTGAATTCATGATGAAATTACTGTTACCCCTAAAAATTGGAAACTTAAAACCAACTACTCCCTTCGAATTGAGAGACCAAGCAACAAAAGCTTTCATAAATTAAGAAAATACATTTGCAAGAAGTAAGCTATGAAAGCTATTTCATGTTAAAGAAAAATAGTTGTAATTCAACTGTTGGCCCCTTCTCTATAGTCAAAAACATGAAAAATAAATTGTTTGTTTATTTACAAAAATATAAAGACAAGAACGTGGACAACATTCATTTTTACGAGTACCTAACTCGCAAAGAATGCAATGAGCTCAATTGAAAAAGTCCAAAGTAACACTTTTCTAAGGAAACTAGGATCTAAAACTTCCTTGGATGTTTAAATGAGTTAGAAAGTCTCCTTAAATATTATAATTAATCCTAAATGAAGCATTAACCTTTAGAAACACACATCAAAGAAAGAACACTATTCTAAATAAGTTCTTGTTTGTTTTTATATGGAAGAGCATTTAATGTGATTTTTATAAATTGTTTAGTTGTTTGTAAGAGTATAATGTAGCTATAAATAGCTATTTTTATTTTCTTGTGTACACAAATTGTCAAGAATGTAATAAAATGTGAATTCATGATGAAATTAACATTGTCCCTTAAAAGTTTGACACTTAAAACCAACTACTTCCTGCTAATTAAGAAACCAAGCATTAAAAGCTTTCATTAACTAAGAGAATATGTTTTCAATGAGTAATTGAATCTTTTTCTATGAGATAAAAGATAAAATTACTTTGTTAAACTATTTATAGATTGTAGAGAGAGCAACAGAAAGTAGTCTGAATCTTCGAGTATTGATCTTGTTAAATGTAATAGAAAATCAAGTCTATCATTAAAAAGTAATGCTTCTTTTAAGCAATCAGGGACAGAATGCACTTTTGCTCTCCGAACTAGAAAATTGTTTAGGAATATTATCGAAACGAAACAAGGAAGCTATAAAAGTTCTTTCACGTAAAGAAAATTAGTTACAATTGAGCCGTTGGACCCTTCTCTATAGTTAAAAGCAAGCAAAATCAGTTGTTTGTTCATTTACAACAATATAAAGAGAGGAACGTAACGACATTCATTTTTACGAGTACATAGCTAACAAAGAATAAAATTAGCTCAATTGGCCAAAATTTGGGGTTTATTTGCTTAATATCTTACAGTGGAGTCTAAATCAGGAAAGTAAATGAAATGAAAATCACCCTAGCCAAATGATAGTTTGGAATTTTATTATGAATACAAAAATATATAATAAAGTCCTTAATTCTTGGTAAATAATGAGATATGAAATTTTATTAAATTTATATGGACCCATAAATTCATGGCCACCCCTAAACATGAACAAACCACATGGATAAAACACCATGATAATATAAACCCTCACCCTACCCAACCTCAATGGGATGTTTCCCTTATTTGGAATAATGTAGAATGATCCCATGTATCATGCAAATGATCAAGTATACCACACCTATGAGAAACCGTGAAGAATGATCTCATGTACACCATACTTTGATCATGTGCACTATGCCCTATTATGCAAAATCAGTCCATGTGTGTGTGTGCACACATGTGAGCAACCCTAATTAAGAAGTGTCTAATTGGTGAACCATGAAACCCTAGCCATTACACACACAAAGAAGAAACCAAAAACCAATAGTAAGAAAGTTTTTAAAACCCAAAATGTTCCATTCTTGGCACCATGTGAAAAGATTACCATCATATCCTTAACAAAACCCTAGTCGTGCTCTATGTGTGGTATGAGCAACAACCTAGCTGTCATATATGAGGAAACCCTAATTAAAGATGTCAAATCGTGGCCCGCCTTCTGCTCTTGAAAATCTATATAAACCCTCCTTGTGCATACTTATTCTTCATCCCCTTTTGGTCAAGGGATTAAAACCCCTTTTGGTCAAATATACAACTCTAACAAGATATTGTTTGAAACACTTAATGCTTGTGAGTGATTGAAATTGGATGTACTTTTAATTTGAATTAGTAAATTAGTAGTTTCATGAATGATCCACTGGGTTATGTGGTCACCCCTCTCTTTAACATTTTTTAGGGAATTAAATGTGAAGACCATAGATAATTAGAATATTTTTCTAATGTAAGGGAATGTTGCCAACTTTTGATTTATTAAACCTTCTACTAAATTTTATTGTTGAGTTATGTATTCTTTTTTTATAATTTCAATCAAGCATGTATCCCTTTATTTTATTCAAAAAATAAAGATTGAAGTTTTTCTTTTATCTCTCTTGTAATAGTCTTATTGAATTAAAGTTAAATTATTTGGGTTGTGTGCTCATTAAAAAGTAATGAAACTTGAGATAATGAAATGTGATACAAGTTGTGTACTTGTAAATGTAACATTGGACTCAACCTACCTTGTGGTTGAGTTTAAACCTTTCTCTTGGGGGTTGGGGTGTTACTATATTACTTCTTTAACTATTTTCTTATTTGTGATAGTGTAATGAAGCTAAAAATATCTATTTCGAGTTTCAAGTAAGCACAAATGGTTAAGAATGCGTTAAAATGTGAATTCATGATGAAATGAACATTTTTCGTTAAAAATTGGACACTAAAAGCTAACTACTCCCTTCTAATTAAGAAACAAAACAATAAAAGCTTTCATAAACTAAAAAAATACTTTTTACTGAGCAATTGAATATTTAACTATAAGAGAAAAAAATTACTTTGTTAAACTATTTTATCAACTAGTAGAGTTCAAAGAGTGCAACAGAAGGTAATTTGAATTCTACAAGTATTGAGCTTGCTAAGATGTGACAAAAAGTCAAGCTTATTATTAAAGTAATGCTTCCTTTGAGCAATTAGAGATAAAAAGAACCTTTGTTATGTGAATGAGCTAGAATGAGCTAGAAAATTGCTAAGGAAATGCTATTGAATGAAACATAGAAGTAAGCTGTAAAAGCTCTTTCAAGTAAAGAAAATTAGTTGCAAGTTAGCCGTTGCCACCTTCTCTATAGTTCAAAACATGAAAAATAAGTTGTTTGTTCATTTACAAGAATATAAAGAGAAGAATGTGGGCAACATTCATTTTTACGAGTACTTAGCTAGCTGAGAATGAGATGAGCTCAAACTAAAAGCCCAAAGTAACACTTTTCTCATAAGGTCCCAAGCTATAGTTAGTACTTAAATGAGTTGGAAAATCCCTTTAAATATTATAATTCATTCTAAATGAAGCATTGACCAATAGATTTTATATCAAAGAAAGAAATCTATTCTAAATAGGTTGTCTATTATTTTTCAGTAGAAAAACATTGAATATTACTTCTTTAAACTGTTTGCTAATTTGTGAGAGCGTAACGAAGCTAAAAATATCGAACTTGAGTTTCATGCATGCACAAATGATTAAGAATGCATTAAAATGAGAATTCATGATGAAATTTGCATTTTTCCTTAAAAATTGGACACTTAAAACTAACTACTCTCTTCTAATTAAGAAATTAAGTAATAAAAGCTTTCATAAACTAAGAAAATATGTTTTCATTAAGCAATTGAATCTTTCTCTATGAGAAAAAGGAAAAAATAACTTTGTTAAACTATTTTATCAACTAGTAGAATGCATAGAGAGCAATAGAAGGTACTTTAAAATTTTTAAGAGTACTGTGCTTGCTTAGATGTGACAGAAATTCATGTTTATTATTGAAGTAGTGCTTCCTTCGAGCAAAAAATGTCACACCCCGACCCCTGGACCAGACGTCATGTCTGTCAATCTGAGGCCCCGTCGTCGGGCATCGCGCGGCTCCAAGCTCGGCGCGTGGTCCGCGAGGCCCCGGGCGTGCGACAGTTATCATCATCTATCTTTCCACCTCTATACACGAGGTTTAAATCATTTCTTAATTTCAAATAGTCATTTTACTCATACTTCACTAAGCAGTTGATTTCAAATCAAATTCACCGGATGTTCAAAATCATATTTATACTAGAAATCAAGATAATAGTAGCGGAAGCACTAATCGGATCAAATCTTTGAAAATCATTGAACACTGTATATCATACCATAACTAAAAATCATCAGTTTATGAGTCAAAACAGAAACAGTGTTCAAGATGGTAAAACAGTCCTGTATATATATACATACGAAAATGTGATACATGACCCTTTGGTCCAAGTTCAAACATACATCATAAAAACTGTACAAAACAAAGAGATAGTTAAACCAAAAATATCACACACTCTCTCTATACATCCTCCAGTCTCCGGTCTGCATCCTCACTGAGCGCTGGGCTCATGAGTACCTGTAAAATAAAAATAGGGTGAGCTCGAAAGCCCAATGAATCTCCCCTACACATCAATAGCATTATACAAACGAGCATACAAAACATACAAATAGTTTCAAATTATTAGAGCGTTTCAATCACTTAGTCAGTTTATCTGTTGCGCTCTAATATCAGGAATTTACCCTTTGATATTAGGAATTTAACCGAAAGAGTGAACCACCCTCGGTATCCCAGTTGTAGTTCTGAACACAATCAGACATGACATCTTTATAACATGGAAGTCTACCTCTGAGACCACGACCCAAGAAGGTATTGAAACCAAGGGAAAAATCCTCATGACTTTCCAAATTCGAGGGTCTCATACGGCCGCTCGCAGTTTAGCCTAGTTGGGGATACCCCTGGGACATCCGGAGAACCTCAACGCGATGTGCCACCAGTGCCCGTCCATCGCCTCGGTACGTGGAGTTCTTACTAAACCTTTAATGTTCTTTAGTTTCACAATCATAGTTTTCATTCCACACAGCATACAAACATGCTTATTCAAAATGCTAATCTAAGCAAATACAACAAATTAACACCAAGCTAATCATAATATCATAGTACTAGAAAGTAAGTAACCGGACATTAGGATATCATGTAAATAAATCCACCCAAAGCATACATTCCTAGCATGATACTCAGTACAGGAATTTAAACATAGATCAGATTCCATATCCTATGTTTGCATAATACTAAAGAGTGAGGAAGAGATAATCAACCCCACCTATGCATGCCAAAACTTCGCTAGAACGTCACCCCTCGCACAGTAGTCCAATATCGTCAATTTGCATCATTAAATGGTAATCATATATTACTTTGGGCCTTTAATACATATCTAACCTGACCCTAAGGGTCCATTATCAATCAATGTTTTAGAGTGTACCCAAAACACTCCAAAAACAACATCCAAGTCCTTTGACAGCGGTCTGTACTATGTGGACCACAGTCTACACACCATTTCTCACCCAATAGTAGGATTTCACACGTGTACACCATACTTGTGATTACTAATCCAGTTTACCACTCAAATCTAGTGTGTTGGACACCCAACAATCATTTAAACACATAAACCAACTAAAGAATGGTTGTTCACATTGTTTATTCACCGAAATCCATTGATCAAGCCTTCAAAATGGGATTCCCTTTCAATGAAATCAATCCCTTCATTTCTATCACCAAACAACCATCCTAAATCCATCATACTAGTGTCCAAACACACATACAAAGGAATAAACAGCAGTTCATCACGTTTGGCTTGGTTTGCAACCACTAAACCCACAACACAAGGTTCATAAATGGATCTTCAACACTTTGATTCACTAACCATTAGTAGCTACTCATGTATGAGATTAAATCTTAAAAAAAAACTCAAAGAAAATCAAAAAACTCACCATTTAATCACCCTTGTCGCTCCTCTCCAAATCCCGGATCGTTTAAGTGCAAAATGAGAAAATCTGAGCTTGAAACATATATATAGCTCGCACACGGACCGCGGTCGTCGTCAGACGGACCTCGGTCATCGGACAAATTTTTCTTCATGGACCTCGGTCTTCACTTTATGGACCTCGGTCATCCCTTTGTGGACCTCGGTCGGCACTTTACGGACTGCGGCCACTGATGTGACCTAGTTTTCTCATGTCTGCACTTTTCCACTGATGACTGCGGTCGGCCTGTAAGGACCGCAGTCCATAGTGTGTTTTTGCACTTTTCACGAATTTTTCTCAATCTGGACCACGGTGGGCATCAGACGGACCGCAATCGGCAGTATGATGTCCTATTTTTTTACCCTTTTTTCTGCACATTTCTAACTATTAGAATGTTCTAATAAGTTTTATCTTGATTAATTATCATACAATGATCATTAAAAACAAGTGTCCAATCATTTTTATATTTATTTTGAATTTTCAAAAATTCATGTTGACGTGGACACATTATAAGACCTAGGGTGATTGTAATCTACCCCCCATAAAAGAAATTTCATCCTCGAAATTTAAATGAAAAGTACCTGAACAAAGTGTCCAATCAATCTGTCCTGGCGAAGAGATTTGGGTATTTCTTCTGCATCTCACTCTCAAGCTCCCAGGTCGCTTCCTCCAGGTTATGATGCCTCTACAGGACTTTGACTAAAGGAATTTCCTTAGTCCTAAGACTCTGCACCTTACGATTAAGGATCTACACTACTGGTTCTTCGTAAGTAGCATCATCTCGAAGTATGATCTCATCCAGATGGAAAACATGAGATGGGTCTGGTTCGTACTTCCGGAGCATCGAAACGTGGAACACATTATGTACCGAGGACAATCTATTCGGCAAATCCAGCTCATAAGCGCATGCAACAACCTATCTAATGATCTCAAATGGACCAATGTACTGTGGTGCTAGCTTCTCCTTTACTCCAAACCGTCTAGTTCCCTTTTGTGGGCTGATATTCAAAAATACCTGATTACCAGTCTGGAACTCGAGAGGTCTTCTCCTCTTGTCAGCATAGCTCTTCTGTCTGCTTTGTACCGTAACTAATCTCTTCTAGATTTCCTTCACCTGTTCGTTCATTTCCTCAATCAACTCGGGTCCAGTGAGTACTTGGTCTTCAAACTCTGCCATACAGGATGGTGATCTACATGGTCTGCTACACAGTGCCTCATATGGAGCCATCTTAATGCTTGCCTGATAACTGTTATTATATGCAAACTCGGCAAGATGTAGATGCTTACTCCAATTTCCTTTAAAGTCTAGGGCACATGCTCTTAGCATATCCTCCAATATCTGTATGACCCTCTCTGACTGCCCATCTATCAGGGATGAAAGGTTGTGCTCATGGTCAATCTGCTCCCCAATTCCTTCTGTAGACTCTGCCAGAACTGAGACGTGAATCTAGAGTCTCTGTCTGACACTATGGTACTGGGAACACCATGCAATCG
>JAJIYU010012406.1:0-14592 GCA_030144865.1 Tinospora cordifolia | reverse complement strand
GAGCCCTAGGTCTTAGGTTCGAATCTCCACGGCGCCTTTTTATTGTAATACCCACCGGGAATCCTACCGGGACTCTTACCCACGTTGTAGGGCCTACGTCATGGCGTGTCACTCACAAGGTACTGTCCCCTGCCCCCTGGGGTTTTCTTTTGCCTCCGCGGAGATTCGAACCTAAGACCTAGGGCTCAAATACTTATTTCTTTCATCATCCGCTGCCATTGAGCTAGTGGCTCAATGGTAGCAGATGTTGCAAGAATAATGTACTTGTCTCCTAGGTCATGGGTTCAAAACTCCACGGAGGCGAAATAAAATCTCAGGGGGGGAGGAACAGTACCTTATGAGTGACACGCCATGACGTGGGCCCTACGACGTGGGTAAGAGTCCCGGTAGGATTCCTGGTGGGTGTTACAAACATAGTTAGAAAACAAGATTGTACTCATATCTTTTGAATTAGAAAGCCATAGTGGTCCTATTTGGCAACCATGAACACACTTGCCCTCTTTATGTAAATTGTCCCCTCTTATTCAAAAACTTGCACAATCTTTGTGAGCGGCCCAAGACTAACCAAGTCGTCCCCTTAGTGCTCTTGAACATCTACATAAACCCCTTTCATGCTCTCATTCTTCTCATCCCAAAGCAAAGAGTTGACACTTCCCTCTTTGCTTGTTCAAAGCCTTCTTCTTGGCATCTCTTCTCACTTCTCTTGTGTTCAGAAGTGAGAAGCTTTAATTTCAGTCTTCTAGTGAGTTGTTTTGAGTGCTTTTGTTGGTGGTTGAAAGTTCTTTAAGTTTTGAAAGTGGTAGGGTAGAGGAGTATTCTAGAACACTGTCTTCTTATTTTGAATTCCCATCATCTTTATGCATGTTTAGTTTAGATTTTAGCATGTTTAGTATCAGTTATATGTATGTTTAATTATGTTTTATTTTCAGTTTAACATGTTTTTATGTTCTAATCACTCATGAGAACATGTCATGTTTAGAATCCATGTTTAGGATTTATTTTAAAGTTTCAAGCATGCCATATGATGTTTCTATGCTTTCTTGGTTGTTTAAAATTCTGAGATTTATATTTTGAATTTCATTTCATGATTATGTGATTTTAAACATGAGAAAGTGAAGATAAGAACCACATACTGTCATAATGATACGTATGGGTGCTATGGTTGTAACAAAGAAATGTCTTTCTACCATAAAGAGGGGTATCTAAATTAAGAACATTGAGGGAGTAAAACCCCTTTTAGTCATAATGTCTACTTGAACCAACTTGATGTATAAATCACTTAATGTTTGAAAGTGTGTGAATTCGGATGTGTTAGAAATTTAAAATAATAAGCTAGTTGTTTGATGGATGATCTATTGGGCTACGTACTCACCCCTCTCTTTTAAACATTTCAAGAAATTGAATATGATGGTAATAAAAATCTGATAATAGTTATTGTTGGAAAGTTTCTTTTTTTTCAATGTAAGGACATGTTGCCCATTTTAGATTTATTTGACTTTCATTGAATTTTTATTTTAAAATTTTGAGTTATATACTCTTGATTATGAATTCAATAATGTACTTCTTTATTTTCTTTAATAAATAAAGAGTTAAAAATATTTCTTTTTCTACTTGTAATGCCTTATTGAATTTAAACTTTATCAAATTGGGTGAGGCACTAATGAAAGGTTCAATAAGAGTTACAATAAAGGAATCGAGATGCAAGTTGCGTACTTGTAAATGTGACGTAGGACCCAACCCACCTTGTGGTTGAGTGTAAACCTATTTCTAGGGGGTTGGGGTGTTACATAAGTAATCTCTAAAATCATTTCTCTTTAATAGTCATTTTTGATATGTTCTAACCCACTTCACGTCTAAACCATTTCTCTTCAATGGTCATTTTTTATCTAATCTAACTTATTTCATGGGCTAGTGTCACTAGCTACAAACGTTTATCGAAGGAGAACTACATAGAGAGAACACTGCAATCACGTACTAGAACCCCAGATCTGTGGCAAAAGAGTGCTACAAGAATATTGACACCATCTGTGAACATATCTTAAATCTCCATCTAATAGAGGTGGCAACAATAAAAAACTAGGTATAAACTCTTCATCCCATTCAAATACTTGTTTTCAAATCTTAAGAGCAAAGTATAGAAAAGCGTGGTCATTAAAGGTTGAAACACGTAGTAATCACCCCTTTATACCTATTACACACACCACAGACTTCGATTGTTAAAATTGAGTCTTAAACATTGAAAGTAATACAAGTGCTAAATTTATAAATCTTAAAGGTTGAGACCTTGAGGAATCAGAGACAACAAAGGCAAAGATTGAAAGGGATTGAACAAATAAACAAGTGGAAGTGATTACCTAAAACTCTTTAGAATTATTATGGTTTGAATGTGAAACATGACTGTATGTTTATCGTTATTTATGGTTTAGAAGCATGCTAGGAATGTATGTCTCATATGAATGCTTGGTTACCTTTTTGGGGATTCATAGCATGCAATACCTTGTATGAATGTTTATTATAGTTTAGAATCTCTGCTACGCATGCAATGTAATGAATGGTATGTGTGGCATGACTATAAGCATGATGAATTGTTTGCTTGTATCCCTTGTCATGTATATTGGGTATTGGGATTGTGAAAATGCTTGTAGTCACTAATTTAAGATGATTAAGTTAATGAACCACGTATCAATGTGGTGATGAGGATACTGTGGTTAGGTCTGGCATCATCATGGGCATTCTTAGCCCTGGGCGATTCTTTGTTTGAAATGGGACTGTGAGTTTAAGTGAGATTTCACTCCCTAGTTTGATGATCGAGTAAGGCATCAATCTTGAGATGGGGTTCTAAGTGTGTAACAGACCTTAGTGCATTACATTAAATACTCCAAACCTAAGTTGGAATGCCGAGGAAGAATTCCTTTTGGTCTGAATGTTAACTTAAATAATTGATTCGTTGAAACGCTTAATGTATTAGAAGTGTTGCATATTTGTATTTTGACTATTACAATACTTAAAATGTTTTGTGTAAGATCCATTGGGCTCTTGAGCTCATCCCCACAAATCTCTTTCCAAATAACCTTTGAAGACATGTGTGCTGATAAGAGGCAAAGATAAATTTTGTAGTATTGATGTCCTCACTATTGAGGATGAGTAGGAGTTAATAGATCATTTACTAATTTCAGTTGTAGGGCATGGGACCCACATTTGATTCATGTTTTTATTTATTAACTAGGCCACAGAGCCAAGTCTTTGTTGATTTAATTCATTTGAACTCAGGCACTAGGTTTGAGTATTTTATTTATTTCAGAGTTTAATCATGTTATTGGTTTTAGACATGCCATCCCTATTCTAAATCTTACATGATAGTATTGTTTATGTTTTCACACTTGGCTATTTTATTGGAATGGTATTAAGAAGGATAGAACAAAAGTAACGTCCCAGTCTCAAAATAGTGAAAGCAGAAGTGACCACATGATTTTGTCTCAAGGTGAGAGACAAAGACGCCCAGTCAGCAGCATATGCAATAGGATTTGGGGGCTGGGGTGTTATAACGTAATTCCCTAAAACATTTTGAAAATTTAATAAATAAGAGTTTGGAAATATGTATGATACATTAGAGGTTTCAACACGTCTAGTAATAGTTTGTTTAACTATAGTGTGTAATTAGAAAGTTTTACTCTTAAAACAAGAACTTGGAAAACGAAGGGAAAAATAGAAGCAAATGGCATAGACACGATCCAAAAAATGAAACCCAGTCTTGCAACGCACTAAGATCGCAATCCCCCAAGAGGAGACCGTGGTCTTGTTTCAAAACACAAACTCAAGACCATGGTCATACATGTGAGGTCCATGCTCCTAAGTTGAAAACCTAGACTGTGGTCACACACAGCGAAAACCCAAGATTTTGCACGTAGGAACAATTTAAAAAGTGTTTTGGCCCCAAAAACCCTAGCTACCATCGATTGTGTGCAAAAGTGAAAGGGAATGGCAAGTTTTCTCTGTGGAAACACCCAAAGCTGCTAATTTTTACACACTAAAACTCTATATAAACGTATCTTGTGTTCTCATTTCTTCATTCCAATAAGAACTGATAAGCCTTTCTTACTCTCTCTGCTTCTTTTTTGGCTTTCTCTCTCTCGCTCTTGTGCTATTCTAAATAGTAGTTGGTGTAGAAGTAGCGAAGTGCTACACAAATTTTGTGATAGCAATAGGGAAAATTTGAAAGAGATTCAACTAAAGAAGCTTCAAAGGAGCAAAACTATTAAGGTGGAAGTGATTTATGAGTTTTGATTTATTATTTTGATTTCACTATGATATTCATGTGTGATTATGCTTGAATATGCATGTTTTATTTGAGTGAATCATACATGCCATGCTTAGATCTCACATGTTCAGGTTTGCATGAATAAAGATGTACGCTATGTGCTACCATGATCCATGCTATGTATTACTGTGCTTACATGCTAAATTCAATTTTTTACATTATTTTTTTATTGTTATATTTAATAAAAGATTAATTAAGATTATAACCATGCACCGCGTAGTGTCCCAGGGGGGATTGCTATTGGTGTTTTTAAGATTGGAACTATGAGTTTGTCTCTAGTTCACATGAGTAAGAGTCCTAAAGTATTCGGATAATGGGTAAGGTCCTAAATCCATTGGAAATATCATAAAAGGATGTCTTTCTTTCTTTGATATGGGTTTTGATGAAAACACCAAGCACTCTTAACTACAACTATTAAATAAGAAATTGATTGAATCACTTAATGTTTGAAAGTGTTTTGACATGTATATCTTATTTGTTGAAATAATGAATTAAATATTTAGAATGATCCACTGGGTTTTGTGCTCACCCTTCCTTTTTCTAACTTTTCAAGAAACTAACAAATAGAGACAACATGATAGCCACGTAAGCAATATTTTTCTTAGAATATTTTCTTTAAAAATTTTATTCAATTGTAGGGCATGTTGGCCCAAATTTTGTTATTTGAGATTTATTCTGTTGTAATAGACACAAAGGCTATGTACCTCTGAATTTTGGAAAAGATTAACGATATGGAATTATTTGATTTAAATGTTTCTACATGTTATTTTTTTGAATCATTGTATGAGTAGGGTTTTGTACCCCTTCTATTTCAATCAATGAGATTAAATTTTTATTAAGATCACTTGTTACTTTATTAAGGAATATTTAAGAGATAATAATACTTAGGAAATCCCAGAGATTTGGGACTGAAATGGCAAGAGTAAAAAATAAAAATAATATGGCACTGGCCTGCCTCCCGGCCAAGTGGTGGGGTCAATGAGGAAGGCGGGGTGGTACAAAGGTGGTATCAGAGCGTAGATAGTAGTTGCTGGGCTAGAATGAAAGTTTTACTCATATACCAAAAGTGGTATCAGATCTAAGGCTGTAGCTCACTGGGAAAAAGATGATTTATTTGACATCAAAGTTGGTATCAAGGCTTAAGTTATAGATGCCTTGGGCAAATTTAGAAAGAGTTAACTCAATTAGGTAAGACCTTTCCTATGAGTTAAATTTAGAATGCCCTAACTTCTACTTTTGAAATTGAAAACTGTTTTAAAAAGTTGTTTTTCAAAAATAATAAATAAAAAAGAGATATGTTTTCAAAGGTTTTGTTTGAAAACAAAGATTACAAGTTGAGCTGATAGTGGGTAAGCCTTGTCCCAAGTAAAGCTAAATATTGAAAAGGAGATAGATTATTCCATCCGAGAAAGCACTGTTATTTAAGCAGACTTTGGTCTTGCTGCCCGATCTGGAGGTTGTCCGACTAATTCATATGAGTAGTCAGAGTTGAAGAACACTATTAAATTTTTACAAGAAAATTAGAAGGTGGTAAATAAGGGGAAAGGAAAGTACTAAAGTACAAAGGTAGTACCAGGAATAGTACCAGAACTAGATGAGTGTTGAACCTTTCATCCAAAAATTGAGATCATAGGTCTAGAAAAGAGACCATAAGTAGAGACCTGGATATAGCCAAGAGTGGCACAGTAGATTATTAATGAAAACTTTTAGGACATAGGTTAGAGATTGAAAACATGTGAAAATATAACACTCGATTGGTTAGGACACGAGATTGAGAAGATCCTGTATCTCTGGTTTCTACGTGGTATGGAACGCATAAGAAATCGAGGGTATGGAGGAATCCTAGACTTGGAGAATGACAGGCCATATTTGGTGAATGATTGAGAACTTTAGAAGAACTTGTTTCCCTATGCTTGGTTGGTATGGGATGGTCAAGTATAGTAGGGCTCGGGAAGCCTTAGTTGTCTAGACATTTGCGAAATTGTTTGGGTGTAGTGAGATCTCCCAGTGGAAGTCTATGTTGATGGGCAAGGGTGGTATGAGACTGTTAGCAACCTCGCAAGTGTACGGGATCGCAGTAGTAATAATCGGTAAGAACAGGTATCGTCCTCAGGGAAAAAGGGTTTGCTTGTGATTTCAAATACTAGATTTACTATTGATCACGGTTTTATCAAGACTAGATTGGATGTGATTGAATTAATTTTAAAACTAGAAACTATTCTAAACAAAGATAATAGTTAATGTTAAGAATTCAATATAAAGACATGTCTAGGATAGTGAATGTCGCTGCTTAGTTTGTAAATCTTCGTTGTAGTTATGAATTAGTTAATCTATGAGCTGTAGCATCAATGGTTGAAATCCTTTCCCAAGATATTTCAACACTCACTAGATTTGTTTTGTCAAACCTTCTTCCGAGGCATTCACTTAACAATCTATGTGTTTTATCCAACAATACCTGTGCAACTCCCTAGATTGGTCAACAATCTCCCGATAAATCAACCGGTCTAAGTCCAAATTATGATATCCACCCTTTAGGCTTCTCTCTCGAGATAGACCAAAGTATTAAGTTCAATACATCTATGGTTAGTAGACATAAGGCTTTAAGTCTACACAATAAGGAATATAATCTATAACTCAGTAACGACAATTAGATATTACAAACTATGCATTGAACATCACATCCCAGACAATAAAACTGATTAGCTAGACATGAATTCAAAAGAAATCATCAAATAAAATTCAAAGAAGTAATATATACTCAAATCTCATAAACAATCTTCAATTCTCAATAAAAATCTAGTTTTCATGCCCTAACAGCCGTCACAGTGATTTTTCTTCGATCTTCGGTCATCTCAACTCTAATTACCCTTTTCTATTTATAGTCCTGCACTAAAAAACCTAAAAAATACGAAAATCTCACTAGACAATCGAGTGACCGCAGTCCATGACTTCTATGTCAAAACCCAAGAATTCTCCACATTCTGTCCACCACGGTCTGTGCTATTTCTGTGCAAATCACATTCTGGTGATCGTGGTCTCCAGTTTATGGACCGCGGTCACCAGTGCATTATCTGTTGGCTCTGTTCTTCTGTTGTTACTGTGGTCTTCAGTTCTTGGACCGCGGTCTACTGGTATTTTCTCTTGATTCCATCTCTTAATTGCCTTCTTCTGATGCATTCTTCCTGTGTGCTTCAACCTGTATCCTGCAATACACTCAATTCCTTTCCCAGACATCATTTTCTCATAAAAGAATATCAAAACTATAGAAAACAAGGCTTAAAAGTTATTAAACAATGTAAATCCTTAATTACATGTAACTATTGCTAATTATGCAATTCTTTACTTCTATTTTACCTTATTTCTTATAAAATGCAATATTTTGCCTATTCTAATGTTAATTTACTATGCAACTAACAAATACCCCCAAACTTAGACTATTGTTCGTCCCCGAACAATGATTCTAATATAAAATTAACATGTTATGCCGTATGAAATTTAAATTCTTTTTCACTCATCATTGTAACCTCAATTTTCCATTCCTATAGCTTATGACTCGTCAACACTTCCTTAGGGCCATTCAGTTTGTCTAGATTTTCAGTTCATCCTCTATTCTTTCTCAACGTCACCCTTTCATCTGTTAGTATCTCAATCCTCCTAGACTTTGTAAGTGATTTGCAGGTACCATCCCACTCACATAAATCATTTCCTAATACCTAAGTACACAAACCCTCTCAATTCTCTCATCTATCTATCTTCTACTTAAGTCAAACTATAGTCAGGATCAGTGGTCTTTCTTTTAGGTTGTAACGTGGTCTGGCTCAAGGTACAAGTGTAATAGGAATTTAAATCTGACTCAGGTGTACACTCATAGCAATAATAATAACCTAGTTTGCTTGATTTTCTTTATATAACTTGACCATTTTTGTTCAATCCTTTGTTTTTCTTTGTTCATGCTCACAATCTTGTCTTCATAGCTCCCCCAAACTTATTTCATCATGTGCACTCATACAAAAGTAGAAAGTGCAGCTATCATTGACAATAATGAAATACTAAAGAAAATAAATATAACTTTTTTTTAATTCAAAAGAAAATAAAAGCTGAAACAAAAACTAAAAACATTTGTATTTCAATGTTAGCATCCCCTCCTTCTTTCACATAATTAGAATAGGCATTATTAAAACCATGAGTGCACACAAATAGGTCTAACTGAGATATTCATCATAGGATTGAGTGTTTATATATATAATGTTTAGTTCATGACAAGAAAACAAGCTACAAGGCTCAAATTTGGTTACAAAGGATTATAATTGTTAGGACCAGCCTATAGGCTATGACTCAAACAATGATGACCTACTTCATTTCCCTCCTATAGTCATTCCTAAGCAGTGTTTAAGACAGATTTGATTATTTCAAGAGTCTGTGGAAAATTCTTTCCAATTGTGGTTTGGTTTCTACAGAGATCTGTTAAGGTCAAATTTCAAACAAACCAAGCACACAAACTGTTTGAAAGTACCATAGTTCTTTGTCTCATCACACTAGAGGAATTTTCAATTTCATAGGTTACTCAGTGAAAATTTTCAAAAATATGGCATGACACTAGCCTAAGTGACATCTATATGTTTTATATGCTCATGTCCTAACTAATGTGTGCATGTATTATCACTAAATAAACAATCCTAATGTCTAAATGTCATGAGAGAACTTAAATAGCTATGCATGTGATATGCCAAAAATAAATGCAGTTTAGAAGTATTAATGCACACAAAATATGTAAATAAAAAAATTTAAAAAAATAAACCATAAAAATAAACCTTAAAAAAAAAAACATGACATGAACTTGACCTGAAATGAACTTGAAGAAGAATTTCTTCAGTGTGCCCCCCGAAACTTATATTGTGCCTTGTCCTCAAGTGCACATAGATACGTAAACATGGGCAAAGTAACACATCACACATGCATTCAAAGAAAAAGAAAAAAAATTAGTCTGAAAATTATGACAAAATATAGATTAGCATTGGACCAGTGAACTAACAGTCAGAAATAATGCATTAATAGAAGAAAAAGAAAAACATAGGAACCACAAAGATACCAAAGTGTGATTTTCCAAAACAGACACAAGAAAAGCAAAATAAGCATAAAAAACCACGGTGCTCAAAGATTTGCACCAAAGACTTCGTCCTCCATAATAAAGTCATTGAAATTATCACCACCACCGTCCTCATCATCATCTGCAGGGACCACTGGCGGAGGAGGCTGTACTGGAGGTGCACAACAAGTCATCTCCATGTAAGGCACGGCACAAGGGGGAGGAGGAAAAACTGCAGCCATATCCGGGTCCTTACGATGCATCCACTTGGTCATATATGCCATCCAATGCATCATAGTGTGCTCCGTAGTAGATAGAGATGCAGCAGCGGCTGAAGAAGACTAAGGGGCATCCGCAGGGGGTGTAGGGGCTGAGGCAGGAGTAGTAGCAGGTGGAGGAGACTCAGTAGAGGCCCTACGCCTCTTGGAAGCTGTGGATGTGAGCATCTTCACCGCAATATGATCCTTCATCTTCAATAAAGGCTCTGTCTTATCCCATACGACCCCTGCCTGTCTGCATAATTCTGTAATCAGAGTAGGGTGTGGCAGACCTGCATTGGTTCTATCTATAGCAGACTTGATAGAACTAGAGACTCAATATTAATAGAGAGTCCCTTCATGATGCAGTAAACTAACACTGCTCTCTCCACTATCACTCTGTTAATGGCCAAGGAGGGAAGTAGATTTGCACAAGCTAAATAGAGCCAAACCTTTGCCTCAGTCTTAAACATAATCTTCATGAGGTTGACGGGCTTATTGTTGTAGCAAATCCACCCGTCAATACATAGTGTCTGAAGAACCTCATCCGGATCAAATCTCGGTAGCAAAGTGTAGTAGTCGTCCGGAGAGTCTGCGGGAAGACCGTAGACCTCATTAATACCAGCGGCATTGAATGACACTTATTTACCCCGTACCCAAACAGATGTGCCTTCTCTATCAGGGGTGTTGGCATAGAATTCTTGCACTATGGAAACACTATGTTGTCGGGTGCCTAAATCAACTTTCCCCAGTTTCTAGCAGCTATGACAGTATCGATGCCCAATGCACACTCCTCATTCATCAACATGATTCTTCTCTCAGGAATCAAATGTCTGTTGGAACGAATGATATTGAACTTCTGTTTGGCATTTGCAGTTCTGAATCGATTCCTATCAGAGGGTGGAGGAGGAGGTGCTTGTTGCTTCCCTTTAGAAGCAGGCATTTTCATTCTTGGAGGCCTGCAAACACAAAGATTAAAAGCAAGGAAAACAACAAGATTCATATATAATAACACATCAACCATTCAATGCAATGGACTCAACATATGGTTCTAGTGCATGGTCTAAGCGTTATAACATCAAAGTCTTTCAATACACATCAACCATTCAATGCAATGGACTCAACACCTCATTTCATGAAACAACACATCTAAAGCCTTAAATTGCTCATGAACATGGACGTGAGCAAGTCTTAGTGCAAAAATGAATCAAATAATTTGCATATTCAGAGTCAAGAGGAGAATAATATGAGTTATTGAGCAAAATCACCATGTAAGCATAAGAGAACACACAAAACATTCCTAAATCATCTAAACACTCAAACAAATGCAAGAAACTAATGAGAATTCAAAGAAAATCACTTACATTTTAACTGAAAAAGTGTGAAACGCTCAAAATCTTGAAGAGGAATCTCAAAAGCCACAAACAAACTCGGATTTTCAACTCAAAAATGAGTGGAATGACCGCAATCTATGTTTTAAAAGACGCATGGACCGCGGTCATGCTTTATGGACTGCGGTCCATGTACCTTTTTCTTGTTTAAAATACACATAACGAATTGTGGACCGCGATCCACAATTTTACACTGTGTTTGAGGACCGCGGTCCATGTGTGTTTCTCAAAGACATGTTCTGTGGACTGCGGTCTATGGAAATACATGTGCTGGTGACTGCGGTCCTTATGTTTCATAGCAAAATAGTTCATTCTGTGGACCGCGGTCTGTAGAGTATGTTTAATTACTAATGAAGTATTTATTTACTATGCTCTTGCACACAAAAATAAGATTAAATATGATTTCAACCACGTACCAGTACGGGGGACTTTCTGTGTTCCATGTAGAATTGGAACTCGCTGTCAATATTGACACCACAATGGAACGGGTTTCAAGAATGATCCCACTAGAGATGGGTTTGAGTTTCAAAATTGATCTCTCTCCCTAGATCTGGAGGACAAAGGTTATTCCCGTTCGGTCTAAATTACGAATGAAATAACATATTGGTTGGATCGAATTAATCTCTGAAAGTGTTTGATATGTTTGCATTGTCTGGTTGAAATAATGGATTAAATAGATGGAATGATTTACTGGGCTTTTTAGCTCACCCTCCTATTTTTCACATCACATGGAATTAATCAGCTTGCGAGGAGATTTATCTATTGAAAGTTTTATTTATTTCAATGTAGGGTGCATCGGCCCAAGTTAAATCATGTATTTCAGCTTTGAATTTATTTTTCTCTGTAATGGATTATTGTACTCAGAATTTTCGAATGAGTAAATAAAGAATTTTATTTACCATGATGTCATTTTATACATAGACTAATGTACACAGGAACGCTAATGGATTTGGGTCCAAGAAGAAAAAAATGTATCACGGGCCCGTCTCCCAGGCATCCCAAGATTTTTTATCAAAGAGAGTTGAACCGTCAGATGACGTGGAAGATGGGACTTGGGAGGCGGGGTGTTACAAAGGTGGTATCAGAGCCTAGGCTTTAGATGCCTTGGGCAAGAATTAGAAGGAATTGACTAGTCTGGTAAGACTATTTATTTATTTAATTTAGAAGCCCTACCTCCTATTTTGGAAACTGAAATGTTTTTGAAAAAAATTATTTTCGAAAAGAGATATATGTTTTCAACAATTTTGTTTGGATACAATGATTACGAATTGAGCTGATAGTGGGTAAGCCTTGTCCCGAGTAAAACTAAACATTGAAAGGGAGATGGGTTATCCCATTCTAGAAAGCACGATTACTAAGTAGACTTCGGTCTCGTCATCCGATCTGGAGGTTGTCCCACCAGCTCATACGAGTAGTCGGAGTTGAAAAACACACTTATTTTCTTACGAGATAAAACAAAGTGGTGGTAATTGAGGGCTAGAAATTCACTATGGTCTAAATGAGATGCCAACAAGGATTTGAGAACGTAGGTCTAGGGAAGACACCTAAAATAAAGACTTGGGGGTTGCCAAGGGTGGCATAGTGAATCATGAATAAACTTTTAGGGCATAAGTTAGAGACCGCAAATGTGTGAAAAATGAACACTTGTTTGGTCAGGACACGAGATCGGGAAGATCCTGTATCTTTGGTTTCTATGTGGTATGGGACGCATAGAACTCAGAGATATAGAAGAATCTTAAACTCGGAGAATGATAGACCATGTGTGGTGAGTGATTGGTGGCTTTGGACAAACTTGTTTTCCTATGCTTGGCTGGTATGGGACAGTCAAGTGTAGTAGAGCTTGGGTGGCTTTGAACATCGGGACACTTGTGAAATTTTTTGGATACAGCTTTGTTCTGGGTGAAAACCTAAGTGGAAGGGGTAGAGTGGTATGGGACACTTGAACCTGAAAGCTTAGGTGGAAGCTTGGAACCTTGTTGTGCTAGCTTGATTGTATCATTGTGTGATATGCATGCTTTATTGCCTATTTGTTTTGAAACCAAATCTTGTACCCAACGACATTAGAGGATTTTGAAAATCCTCAAAACATAACGTAGAAACATAAATTGATAGGCCACAAAATAAATCGAGAACTTAGAAACGTAAATGTAGCGTCACATTAGCACAGAAGGAACAAAAACCTGATAAAACTGACACGACAATTGACTAAAGAAAGGACAATCATTTTCTCAAGTCTGAAAAAACATTTTATGTCTCGAAGGGGTTTAAACTTTAAACCCAAGTAATTCGACATTTTCAAAAAAAAAAAAAAAGAGATGGCCACCTTGATGATCATTTTATGACTAGTGAAGACTCACAAAGATGTATTGTGCTATTTACTAGTAAGTGGTATTCTTGGACTGATCCTTTGGGGGAAATTGTTCTTCATTTTAGATAATGAAATCATTCCAGCCCACATAAATACGACCTCGCTGAGATATACGATTCATACCGAAAAAAAATACGAAGTTGGACTAATCTAGAAACCTTGGGCAATTTACTTTATTAATTACTCCAGAAAGGTACGAAGTTGGACAATTCCATCAACCCAACGTTGATGATCATGTGCCTCAGATTGCCCTGCCGAAGATCTTGATGAGATTGAATAGTCTAGGTTATTGTAGTTTAATTACTGTGTTTTATCCTCATTATTTCTTTCCAACACACCATTGCCAGCAATAAAAATGATAATAATAATAATAATAATAATAACAATAATAATAATAATAATAATAATAATAGTACTGAAAAAAAAAACATTCGACCCTCGTTTTGGTATTTTTTTTTTGAGAAAGATTACACAGAGATCAAAGCATAAAAAAAATAAAAAAAAACAAGCCAAAGGAGAACTTTTTCTCTTTCTCCTTCTTTTTTTCTTCTTCTTCTTCTTCTTCTTCTCCTTCTTCTCCTTCTTCTTCTTCCGTAAAGAGGGTTGTTGTCACTGATAAGATGAGTAGCCTCCAAAACCAAGATCTTGACTCACTGGCAAAAGGTCTTCCATACATCTATTTCTTTCTTCATCGGCAATATAAATATCGCACAATGATAGTAAAGATGCTGATGACGAAGATTGCCCACTAGCCCATCCATGATCCAACTCTTCCATACACCTGGATGAAAACCTTGCATTACTCGACATCAAATCTGATAAAGACCCAGCGTTAGTTGAAGCATTAAAATCAGATACAAGAACATTGCCAGGGTGACCAGGCTCAATGGTAGTAGCAGAAGGATCAAAAACAATGCGATTTGGGTTGGAAGATGGCCTCAAGCAACTAGCAGAAACTATGCTCTCCAAGTTCCCAGATCTTAAATCATTGGAGCAAAAGAAGTTATTGATGTTTATGCCGCCATAGGTAGGAGACCCATTTGGGGAAACATCAACACACGTATCAAAAACAAATTGAACAGGTGACAACAAAGTACTAGTACTACTAACAGTAGTAGCATTTGAAGGGTTGCTACTGGCATCATTGCTAGGAAGTGAAGAAAGAAAGGGAA
>JAJIYU010012405.1:0-14572 GCA_030144865.1 Tinospora cordifolia | reverse complement strand
CTAAATGCATATTATACTAAATATAAGCAAATACACTAACTTTTCTATTACACTAATGCATATTATACATAAAATACCTATAGTATAATTAGTCTACTATGCAGCTAACACCAGGCCAGAGTATTTGTTGTTAAAGCTCAAGAAGATCAAGACTTACCCTAGAGACCCTAGTGTAAAAAAAATATTAGGAGAACTTGATTAACCCTTTATTTAAAATTGCTATATGTTAGCATTTATGAATTTTAAGCTTTGATAAGGTTTTGTACTTATTCTTTTCAATAAATGAAATTTATTCCTATAAGAATCCTTGTTGTTACATTTTGAAGGTTCAAAATAGAAAGTGCTAGCAATAACCCGAGGCCTACCGTGTGGTTGAGTCCACTGAGACGGAGGTGGGGTATAACAAAGAAACTTTGACCTTAAAATAAATTGAGAACTTTAGGCTGGGTATAACCCTAAATGAAAAACGAGCCTATCCCTACAACATGTTTTGCCCACCGGATTGCAATCAGATCGGGGGCGAACAAAGGCAAGATGATTGCCTCATAAGCCTAATAGAAAAAATTGAATAAGATAAGCATACTGACCTTAGGATACCCTAAGACATAGGAAGAAAACACTGTATGGGTAATTGCGGATCATCTCACTAAAGTGGACAATTTTTGCCAACCAGATCCACAGATCAAGTCAGTAAGTCTAAAGAGTTACCCATACACTAAAGGCTATATTGAGCTTATGTGTCCTAGACATTAAACGAAATGGGAGAAAGTACGAACCTGACCCATCTCACATCATCCACTGGGAGGAAGTAAATATTCAAGATGATATTACTTATGAGGAAACAACAATTAGAATCATCGACCATAAAGTACAGAGTCTACGAGCGAAGGATATCCCATTAGTGAAGGCACTGTGGAAACATCACGAGGTGGAAGAACCTACTTGGGAACTCGAAAGCGAGATGAAAACCAAGCATCCACATCTATTCACTAGAAATCCTTAGTTATGTACGAATTTCGAGGACAAATTTTTTTAAGGAGGGTAGATTGTAAAACCCTGAAAACTCTGTACTTGATGAAATGAGATCCAATGTCTATTCAGTGAAATTTGGGTGCAAAATGAAATCGGACTCATTTCACGGCTAAATTTGGTAGGTTTCTAAAAGCCTCATTTGGTGATCCTTAGGGACCCAGAATAACCTCAAACGAAGTAAGGTGACATGAACCAACTAATTGAACAACACATCCAAAAATTAAAACAATTGGTCAAGATTAGGATTTTCATTTGCCAAACGTCCTTTAGGGGATCCAAATTAGAAAGAATTGGCATTTAGGGTACTTCGGGGAATCGAAATGACCCAAATCCAAACGAAATGACATGAACTAACAAAATGATTGATATATCCAAAAATCAAGACAATTGGACAGGATTTGGATTTTCATTTGCCCAATGACCTCAGTGAGTCTTAAATAAGGAAAGTTTTTAAGAAAAAATCACCTTTGGGCCAAACCATACCTTAAAATTTGCATTACATTCATGTGATTCCAAAACTATAGGTTATAAATCATAATTCCTTGTAAATAAAGAGATATTAATTTTTATTTGATTTTTGTGAATCCATGAAGTCATGGCTACCCTAAACATGTGCAAGTTATATGGGTGGAACACCATGATCATGCGTACCCTCACCCCACCCTAAGCTCCATGTGGCGTTTCCTTTATTTGAGTTCATGTAGAATGATCCCATGTACCATGAAAATGATTAGGTATGCCACCCCTATGAGATATCCTACTTAGTATTAAGAAGCCATGAATGAATGATTTCATGTGCACCATGATGTGATCATATACACCATGCTCTACACACCAAAAACATCCCAAATAATCCAAATTAGAAGTTTCTAATTTAAGAATAGAAGTTGCTGAAAAATGCTTCTAAACACCCTAGGAACAAGATTATAAGTTTCTAATCCAAGAATAAAAGCTGCTGAAAAATGTTTCTAAACACCTTAGGAACAATATTAGAATTTTCTAATTCAAAATAAAAGATTGTCAAATCTTGTTGATTTGGTGTGCATAAGAAAAGGAATCCGTTAGCAAAACTTATTGGAAAGTTGTCTTGCTCAAAATATCACACCTAATTAACCTTCCAATCAAAGAATAGTAAGTATTCTAAATCCTTTTTGTGTTCACACATAAATAGGAAATCAAATAAAGCTTATATCTTGTATTCACACTAGGAATTGAAAACCAAATCAACCCACATTCTAAATCGTGTGCACACTCAATCTATGCATCCCAAAATGTCCCCATAGAGGAATGGAAAGGTTTCCTAGTATGAGCATATCCAAACTGTCCTCTAGTGTTTATGAAACTCTATATAAACCTCATCGTGCTCTCATTCTTCTCATCCCAAAGCAAAGAGTTGACATTTTCCTCCTTGCTTGTTCTTGCCCTCTTCTTACTAACTTTTCTTTTTTGTGTGAGAAGTTCTTATTTCAGTATTTTAGAGAGTTGTTGAAGCAGTTTTGTTTGTGATTAGAAGTTCTTGAAGTTCTGAAAGTGATAGATAAGGAAAACCTCTGCTGGATTCAACAAGAAACTCGGATTAAGGTAGAGGGGATTTCTTAAACCTCTGCCTTGCTATTTTAAATTTCTAGCATGTTCATACTTGTTTAAATTCTAATTTTTAGCATGTCTTATTTTAGTTTCAGCATGTTTAATCTTATTTTAATTTTAGTTTAGCATGTTTTATGTTTTAATCACTCATGAGAGCTTGCCATGTATAGAATCCATGTTTAGGATTTAATTCAATGTTTCAAGCATGCTATGTGATGTTTTCATGCTTTCTTGGTTGTTTAAAATTCTAAAATTTATATTCTGAATTTTTTTCATGATTATGTGATCTTAAACATAAGAAAGTGAAGATAAGAACCACATACCATCATAATAATCTAAGAGATGCTATGGGTGTTTTTTGCATATACTTAGTGTACATGGGTAACATCACTAAGTGTGGATGTGTTTTAAAATACTTAGAATGTGGACATATGATCCTTATTTCCAATGGAATGTGACAAGATGAATTGTCATTCCATCCCAGAATTGGAGTATTTTAATGAAGAACATCAAGGGTTTAAAACCCCTTTTGGTCAAATATACAACCCTAACAAGATATTGTTTGAAACACTTAATGTTTGTAAGCGAGTGAATTTGGATGTGCTATTGAGTTGAATTATTAACTTAGTTGTTTAATGAATTATCCACTAGGATATGTGCTCACCCCTTTCGTTTATTTTTCAGAAAATTGAATTTCATGAAAGCTATGAATTTTTTTGAAAGTCTCCTTTTAGAAAGTTTATATTGTAAGAGCATAGTGCTCCAAATTTTGAATTAAAGACTTCCGCTGAATTTTAATTTTGAATTTTAGAGTTATGTACTCTTTCTATTGATTATATGAATTCAATAATATATTTCTTTATTTTGAATAAAAAAAGAGTTTGATGTTTTCCCTTATTCACTTGTATTATCTTGTTGAATATTAAACTCAATGAAAGTGTACTTATGAGTATTTCAATAAGTGTTAGAATAAAAGAATTGAGATGCAAGTTGTGTACTTAAAAATGTAACATAGGACCCAACCTACCCTGTGGTTGAGCTTAAACCTGTCTCTTGGGGGTTGGTGTGCTACAGCATGTGCCTCCTCTTCTTTTTGGACTGCTCAATTTACATGTAATTTAATTGTTTTGATTTATTTTTGTGAACTATAACTATTTTAGACTTAAGCTTTTAAGATACATGTTTTTCTTTGAAATTTTACCAATTAATTTCATTTACTTACAAACTTTCATTTCCAAAGATATCATGTATATTTAAATTCATTTCATTAATTTTTTAAAGAAATGGTTTGATGAGAGAAATAGTTTTTCGTAGCACTCTGGTCCTCGGTGGATGACTATTTTATGACTTCTCCTGTAGGATGGGTGCACCTCTCTACACGCGGACAAAGAGATGAATGGACCACAAGGGGCCAGGGTGTTACAAATCTAGTATCAGAGCAAAAAAATATTGGTGTGTGAGATTAATGTAACCTGTTGACTCAACAAAAAAACCTTTCAGTCGAATTTTGAGACCTTAGAAACAGTAGATAGAGACTGGGTGTTGCCACAGAGGCACAATGGTTTATAAACATAAATAAAAGCTTTTACGACATAAGCGAGAAACTAAAAATGTGTGAAACGAACACTTGATTTGTAGGACATGTGATCAAGAGGATCATGTATCCCTGGTTTCTATGTGGTATGGGATGCATAAGAATTCTAGGATATGGAAGAATCTTCGACTCAGAGATTGACAAACCATGTTTTGGTAAATAGTCAATGATTTTGGATGAACTTATTTCCCTATGCTTGACTAGTATAAGAAGGTCAAGTATAGTGGAGGCTTGGGAAGCCTTAAAATTGAGACATTTGTATAATTGTTTAAGTGTAGGGAAGTCCTGGAACAAGTGTAGGGAAGTCTTTGGAAGCTTAGGAACCTCTCTACACTAGCGTGGATTGCTTGATTGACTGAATAATTGTTTTGCATGCTATGTTGTTATTATTGTTGTGTTGGATGTTGCCATGTGAAACCAAAATTCCAATACCCACAAATAAACAAAATTATTTTTGACTTAGAAGCATAAACTAATAGGCCACCAAACATAAGATAACTTAGATACATGAATCTAGAGTCCTGGTAGTAAGAATAACACAAAAGAGTTTTTTCTTGACTATAAGAATAAGTACCTCAAAAAATGACAATTATCATAAGTTACAAAAGCGCTTGGTATCCAAAGTGTTGAGAAAAGGGGTTGTGTAGCCCAGATTGAAATTGAGAATTAATTTGAATACCTTTGAATGTTGGAAAATTTTCTGTTTCATTATGATTAAACTACTAGATACTAAAAGTAGCTTTCAACTTGTAGATAATGGTGAGAATGAGAAGAACGGTGGTAAGAAATACAGCTAGAGAGGAGAACACCAATGAGTTAGTGCAGAGAGATGATGGCACACCAGTGGTAGTATCACTAGTAGGGGCGATGGCGATGCCTGAAATGATTATTAAGATCACTCAGAGAGTAGTAGAGCAAGTCATGAGGATCCTACGACCACCGATACAGCCACTAACACTAACGCAGCCACAGCCAAAGGCACTGCATCACCCCCAGACTCATCAAGGATCAATTTTCGCTGGTCCAGTAGCACATGACCGACTAACAGGGTATGATATGGAGCAGAGGGATGTATTGATCGAGTTCCAAAAGCCATGACCCATTACATTTGAGGGAATGATTGAACATTTGACAGTCAATAGATGGTTCACAGACATGAATGATCATTCGAATGATATGGGGGCATCTGGGCCCAGGAGAGTCACATTGGCAATACATCAATTGGTAGGACCTGCCTATCATTGATGGGAGATGATTATGAATAACCCTACCATTAATGACTCAACCATGACATGGGAAGAGTTTAAGACATTATTTTATGCAAGTTTCTTCTCCACAGCGAAGACCAAGCAGCTACAGTTAAATTTTATCTAGCTAGCACAGAAGACCATGATAGTGGCCAAGTATGAACAGAAATTTACTAAGCTGTCTAGGTTTGCTCCAGAACTGATCAGGGATGAACAATCAAAGACTGAAAAATTTACCAAGGGACTAAAAGTGAAAATTAGAAAGATCATCGCTCTTCTGAGACTAACTGCCTTGAGAGAGATAGTGGTGAGGGTACAGTTTGTTAAGCGCGACCTCGAGTAAGATAAAACTCTAAGGAACAGGCAAAAGCGATCACAGCTAGAGTGAAATATAGGACCCTCACAAAAGAAGCCGAGCAAACAGGATGGGTACAGAGCACCTCAGGCTCAGAACTAGACACAAACTTATTATAGGCAATAGACTCAGTAGGCTTGACCAAACCGTGTGACTAACGATCAAAAAGAGAGGGATAAGAAACAAGGGTTGTGTTTTGTGTATAATCAGAGAGGGCATTTGGCTAAGCATTGTCCTACCAGATCACCAGCTCCAACCCTCAATAGCAGCAACAGACACGTGGGCAAAGTAGTTGTCCATAGTAGAAACAGCAGTCGCAATCCCAGCCATAGCAGAGAAATCAAGCCTGACTATACATCGTAAACGTCCAGACTGATCCCACTCCAGTAGTGGAAGGTATGTTTCTTTTATTTGGCATGGCTGTGCAGGTTTTGTTTGATTTGGTTGCTACTAAATCTTTCATTCCTGATAACCTAGTATTACAATTTGATAACAAGTTCGTTGTAATTGACATTAGATGTAGCCACACCCATCGGGGTTACGATGAGTTTGAGGAGATATTGTAGATGCAACTTCAGATTTGGAGATAAGTTAATTTTAGCTGATCTCTATGCTCTTCATTTTCATGGATATGACGCGGTATTGAGTATGGACTGGTTGAGCCAATATCAAGCACAAATCGACTGTCAGAGATGAAGGTAACGGTGAAGCTACCTTCGAGCGAGGTATTAAAGATAAGTAGGGATGTGCAGAAATTGCCAAGGAGTCTGATGCTAGCTATAATGCACACTATAAAGCAGATAGAAGACTTCAGACAGTTAATTGAAGAAGATGAAGAGAAATCAAGAGAATTACAAGGTATACCTGTTGTACGAGAATACGGGGATATTTTCCCAAACGATCTACCTAGACTTCCACCCCATAAACAAGTGAAGTTCAAGATCGAGTTACATCCAGGCACTGATCCCATAGCTATTCCACCCTACAAAATGGCACCGGTGGAACTAATAAAGTTGAAGACACAATTGGATGAACTCCATGAGAAAGGATTTATTAGACCCAGCAAGTCACCATGGGGAGCCCCAGTACTGTTTGTGAAGAAAACGGATGGATCCATGAGATTATGTGTGGACTACAGGAAGTTAAACCAAGCAATGATAAAAAAATAAATACTTGTTTCCCAGAATAGAGGACCTATTTAATCAGTTGAGGGGAGCTACTCACTTCTCCAATATTGATCTGAGGTCAAGATATCATCAGTTGAGGATCAGGGAGTCTGACATATATAAGACAGCCTTAAAAACTCAATACGGGTTTTTCGAGTTCACAGTGATGTCATTTAGTTTGACCAATGCGTCGATTGAATTTATGGATCTAATGAACAAAGTCTTTAGACAATACCTAAATCAGTTTTTCATGGTATTTGTAGATGACATTCTGATCTACCCAAAATCAGAGGCTAAGCACATAGGGCACTTGCATGTTGTCTTGGAGGTGTTGAGGTAGAATAACATATATGCCAAGCTTAGCAAATGTGAGTTCTAGATGAAGAAGGTCTAGTTCCTTGGCCATGTTATTTTAGCTAAAGGGATACAAGTAAACCCTGAGAAAGTAGAAGCAGTATCAAACTAGAAGCAACCTACAGCTGTCACAAAAATCTTAAGCTTCTTAGGTTTAGTTGGATACTATCGCCGATTCATCCAAGACTTTTCAAAATTGGCGGGACCAATGACTAAGTTAACCATAAAAGGGGAGAAGTTCCTTTGAAATCATAAGTGTGAACAGGCATTCCAAGAACTAAAGAAAAGGTTAACTTCAGCACTTGTTTTAGCCACACCTACCCATGATGTGAGATACACCCTATACATCAATGTTTCGCTAAATGGATTAGGTGCAGTGTTGATGCAAGAAGGGAAGATCACAGCTTATGCTTCACAGCAATTGAAGATCCATGAACTAAACTACCCTACTCATGATCTAGAGATGGCAGGTGATTGTTTTTGTACTAAAGATTCAGAGGCATTACCTTTATGGGGAGATCATAGACTGGGAGGAGATCATACTTCAAGATAATGCGACTTACGAAGAACTAGCAGTCAAAATATTAGACTGTAAGGTACAGAATCTCATGACCAAGGACATTCCTTTGGTCAATGTATTGTGGAGGCATCATGATATAAAAGAGACTACCTATGAATTGGAAAGCAAGATTAGGACGAAGTACCCAGACATTTTCACTATAAACACCTGAAAAGACAACATCATACAGGTAACCTATTCTTTTAAATTTCGTGGACGAAATTTTTTTTTAGGGCAATAAGTTGTAATACCCCAAAATTTACTAATGTGCACATATCATTTCTAAAACTCAAAATACAAATAAATTAATAAATAAATAGGGAAAAATATTCTATACCATGATCATGTAAAACAAGTAGGTAATGACGACTATAAACGTGTGAAAAATAATAATAATAATAATAATAATAATACATAAATAAAATATTTTTTATATCCATGATCTAAATTGAGTATAAAAAAAAAAAGAAGAGAGATCTAAAACCATTAGAAGATGTGCAAGGTTTCATATGCATGATTTTGGCAAAAATAAAATAAAAGAAAAATATAATATAATATAAAACAAAGAAATAATTTAAAAATATATACTTTTCACCCCATAATAATCTAAACTATGCATAAGTAAACCAATAATGAATACCATGAAAAAAAAAGAGGGGGATAGCATGCTTACGAAGGCACAAGACGTGCAAAGAAAAAATAAATAAGTAAATCAAAATCTTTAAAATAAATAGGTTTCACCTTAAAAAATAAACTTTTATTTTTATTTTTATTTTTTTTACACTCAAACCTTGGGCAAGAAAAGAAAAAAAAAAGAGACAAAAAAAAGAAACTTGTTTTCTCCTTCGCAAAGGACGAATGAAAAAGAAGAAGAAAAGAAGAAAGGGAAGAAGAAGAAGAAGAAAAGAAGAAAGGGAAAGAAGAAGAAGGAAAGGGAAGAAGAAACGAAGAACGAAAGAGAAGATGCAGCAAAAGCTATTGTGCATTTTCTGTGTAAAGAAGAAAAAGAAGGAAGAAGGAAGGAAGAAAAATAAAGGAGAAAGAAGAATGCACGAAGAAGAAGAAGAACGAAAAGGAAGATAACTATGCATTTCCTGCACACAAAAAAAAAAAAAAAAAAAATTGTTGTGCGTTTTCAGCTTGAAGAAGAAGTCGAAGCTGAAAGTGAAAGAGAGAAGAAAGGGGCGAACAGTAGAGAAGGGGGATTCGCAGATCCGGCAGAACTGAGAGAGAAAAACGATGTTCTAGTTTTCAAACCCCTCTGTGCTAGTTTTTGAACCCAGATCTGTAAAGAATAATGCCCTAAAAATCACCACTTCTATGCACAACATTACAACCTCATTCTTCTAATTTTCATTGGGGTTTAAGAGGGGTTTGAACACACACACAACCAAATCCATGGAGAGCAGCATCAACAAGGATGAAGGTCCATGTGAATGGGATCCATGGAAGGTTCCAACGTCTGGAACCATGGCTAATTAGGTGAGTTTCATTTTTGCCATTGAATGCGTGGTTTGGCATCTTGTTTTGTGTTTTAAAGGAGTATGGATATGATCTCAAACGAAATAGGTCAAAAGAGAGTTCAAAACCCTTGCATTCACAACCTTCGCATTCAAAAATCCTCACAACAAATTCGCGAGCTCGGATATATAAAGAACAACACCAAAACAAGGTAAAGCCTTCGATTTCCAAAGCCATTGCATTTTGACGTTCATAGTTTAGTGATTTAACTTGCAATCAATGGGGAAAATGAAATTTTATCATTCAAACATTCACATTCGAAGCCCTTGCATTTAGCCCATTGTGTTCGAGACCTTCGTATGTAAGGTCTCGTATTTTTTACCAAAACTTTTAAGATCTCGTATATTTGGAACCACGTATTTTGAAACTTTGCAATTGAATGCTAGCATTGTGACTTTACATTTTTGAAACCCCCACAATTATTTTATTTAATTTTATTTTGGAGTGGGTTTGATATGCAAAGCATTGAAGGGAACGACGATTAGTTGCGTGCTCACGCGAGGGGTTTATATATATATATATATATTGCGAGTACCTTAAGATATCCATGCCCCACGATTTATTTTTAAATTTTGATTTGAATGCGTAGTAAGGACTTTGGACTAAAATAAATTATTTTTTTCATTTCTCAAATTAAAAACCAAAGGTTAATAAGGTGCGACACGGAGACCCAAGAAGACCGAGAGAAAAGGTGGGTGTGATTACCTTACTTGCTAATATTATTTAGATTTTCAAATACCAAACGTGATGTTTGTTTGCTTAGAGGAGTAACTAGAAGATGCTATGATTTCTTGGAATAAATATAACGATTGGACTGCTTAAATTGAATGAAATTTCATGATGAATGTTTTGTTACTTGTTATGGTCACATGCTTAGGTAATAAGAAATAATCTATTTGTTCTAATTACATGGATGCCTAGCATATTTGGTTTACACTTTCAAGAAGTGTTGCTCGGGATGGATGGTGACATTTATGATTTTGGAATGTGATGAGAAACTAAAGAAGAATAATTAAGATTTAAAACTCGATGTACCGGGGCAATGACCGGCCTTTGGGTGTCAGCGCAGATGTCCCCATGCTAGACCATCTGTGGGATTGAGTGTCACTTAGAAACTCATGCCCCCGTTAGGATCCCGAAAGGTAATCGGCCTACAGGCGTTACCTCCGGAAGTTGTCCCAAATCACAAGTGGGCACTGAGGCAGAAACCTTTCAGTCTGATTTGAGAAGAAAAGACAAAGAAAGTGTTTGAAACGCCCTAATGTAATGAAAGTGTTTGCATGTTTTATATTTTGATCTAAATAATGTTATTGATGTTCTATATGATCCATTGGGCTCTCAAGCTCGCCCCCACTTTTTTTTTCAGATGATATTTGACGCTGCCGAGTCGATCGACACCACGAGGACTTGGTTATTTTGTTGAAACCTCACTGAAGAAGTTGTTAAATGTTTTTTGTACATCTTATATTTTCTGTATTTAATCTAAACAGGGCATGTGCCTTCTCTTCTTTTTGGACTACTCAATTACATGTAATTTAATTATTTTAATTTATTTTTGTGAACTTTAACTGTTTTAGACTAAGCTTTTAAGCCACATATTTTTCTTTGAAATTTTATGAATCAATTTCATTTACTTACAAACTTTCATTTCCAAAAATATCATGTATATTTAAATTGATTTCACTAATTTTTTTAAAGAAATAGTTTGATAAGAGAAATAGTTTTCTGTAGCGCTCTGAGGCGGACGACCGTTTTGCAGGTTCTCTTGTCGGATGGGTGTGCCTCTCTGCGAGCGGCCCGAGTGACGAACAGACGACCAGGGGATGGGGTGTTACAACACACTCACCTTTACCCCAATTATAAACAAAAGGGAAGGGTCTAAACTTGGTAGGGTTGGTTAAAAGGGATATGTTGAATTGCCTAGAGAAGATGGAGAAGCATTTATTGTTGGTTGGTGAAGAACATTGTTCAAAGCAACTCATTATTATGGTGGCATGGAGAAGTTTGACCCATGATTGTGAGCACGTGGATGGACTTAAGCACATGATCTTGACATGGTTGTATAAGTTCTATGTCTCCTCTATATGTTAGTATGTGACATGCCTAACATTGGTTCCAAGAGTAATAGCAAACATGCACAATTGGCCATGTCTATTCCAGATTATTTTGGGTAGTGCTGCACGCTGCATCATAGTCCTCCTCCAACCCCTCCCCCCTTCCTCTTTTTTTATTTCGTGAATCTCCTCAACATCTTGAGCATTTTGATATGAAGCTTGTTGCCCAATTCAATTGTTTCAACCTTAAAATAACTTTATGAAGTTTCTCATTTTGCATGTTAGCATGGTCAATTTGGCCTGTTTTGACAGCGTTTGGGTATGGTTAACCACACTGATTCCTAGGTTAATTAAAGTTAATTTTATGTCTATTAAGGATCAAAATTTCAAGGTATTATATTCTCCTCTTTCATCCCATTTTGCAGTTGTTTTGCTTATATTTCAGTTCATTAAGTTCATTTCTCTTTTGATTCCTCTTTGAAGCTTTGATCATTCACAAATGCAAATTAGTCTTGTAATCCCACTTATTGTCATTCTATCACTAGTTATTATTTCTCACTTATTATTTCTCACTTGTGTCCTCTATGATCTCTTGTAAAGGTAAGAAACAAACAATTGTACCTAGATCTAGTATACAGGATAAGTATAAAATAGTCGTAGATGCATGCAAGGTTTTAACTTTTTAAATTCGGTGGTCTTTAGGACATGACAGTTTCTTTTTACAACAATGCCACTCTATAATATGATATATAATATGAGTCCTATGTAGATTGCCAATAATAATGATTTTCACAAACAAGCAAAACACAACTTCATTATGCGGACACTCTCTCCTTAATTCCCGTGGCATCTATGGATCAACTTGCAAACAAGTTCGAAAAGGCACATTCTTGACAATATACATTGTAATTTGATTGTCAAACTCAAAATAAATTTTTCTTTCCCACTTTGAGTTGGAGGGAGAATGTTACCTTATGTGTATTTGTCTTATGTGAAATTTTTACATTATATGTATACTTCCCATGTAAATATTCATTGAGATCATCAAGAAAAGGAGAAGTTTTTCACAATGAAATAGAAAACAACCTATGTTGTGTGATCAAAATATAAACTAGTTATCAAAAAATTCCAAGAAGCTATAAAAATGTCCGTTTAAATTTAGCTTCAGAAGGCAATTACAAATATTTGGCCTTTCAAAAATTTTATTTCCAACAATAATTATGCCAATATAGAGAGATATGGGACAAGGTTCACGACTAAAAATGAAAGCCCTGGAGTGGAGAATTCATAAATTGAAAAACGACATGGCAACCTACATAGCTGACCTAATTTTGGCAAGTGAAGTTTTTCAAAGTTATTTGTTGTGATCTACTCGACCCGCGCATCCTTCACAATCTTCAGTGACCAAATAGGCTCAAGGTCATCATGTACCTCCACTTTTCTCGCTTCCATTTCTGACGCACGGAAAGGGCTTATGCTAATCTCTCCATTTCTCAAAGCTAAGACATACTTGCCAACTAGTCGAGCAGTCAAGGAACTCCAAAGGGTCTTATTGTCTCCGAAGACGACAAAGTTGCCGTTAACAAGCAGTTGTGCCCAACACGATTTTGTCGCTTCACCAGCAGTGTCGGATTCCCAAGTTCTTAGATTGCCTAGGTACAAAACGAGATTACAAGAATTTTCCATATAGAGTTTGTTGGCACCATTCACAATGGACTCGTTCTGCAACAGATACTCATTCTCACGGAGAACACTCCTTCCATTCGGATAGAGCGTATTGCGTGAAACTACACCATTGATGAAGCTCGAGAGGGACACGAGTAGAGAGAGAGCAAAGATGGTTGTTTGGAATTGGAATCCTTCAGCCATGTCTTAATCAGATCTTTTAGCACTAGGATTTGTCTTGCTTTGTATGGATATATGTATACGCATATATAAAGAGAGAGTTGCAGTGTAGATCACTTGTTGCGTAATAACACACAATTGACACTGCTATACATGTGAGTGTGCTTAATTATTAAGTTTCAGGAACGCATTTCACGTTTTCTGCTTTTCGTACTGCTTTGGTCAACCCATTTCCAACTTTAGTACTGCAGTCATATCATAATGAGATCTTTGTTGTACACTTTAATTAATTGCCATGATAGATTTGCTTTTCCTTTCGAGGTTGGTGCAGTTCTACATGGATACTTCATGCTTGTAGAGCACCTCTAACCTAGTGCTATTTGTACTATTGTTCATGTGGAGATAACACAGTTACATTTTTTATCTTTTTGAGTGGTTAAAATATTATATAAGTAATATAAATACAAAAAGAATAAATTGAGGTAAAAATACTATAAGTAGATTAAAAAAAGAAGTTATGTGTTTCATATTTATTTTATTTCAAAATAGTATAAAATTTATACCATTTTATTGTAATAGATTGAAAATCCCTTATTAAGTTATTCAATCATGTGTTACATGTTTTTCTTAACCATTTTAATTTAATAGACTTTCTACTGCATTATTGATGCGGGTTATGTTTGGTCAAGGATGAGATAATGAGGGAGAGAGTTCGCTCCAGTCCCATCTTCGAGTAAAAAGGAAAATAGGGTAGGGATGAAAACAGGCATAAAGAATTTCTTATGTTACCCCACACACACACAATATATGTTTTCCAATTATTTTATTAAAACAGGAAGAAATATGATTAAAAAAATTTAATTAATCTAGAGTAAAGTATAACCTTTGTATGAACGGGTAACAAGCTCTTTGAATCTGCATACGTTCGGAACTGACCCAATTTTAAAATGGAGATAATTTTGTGTCCGGCCTAGTAGGCCAAAAGGAAACCCATTTCAAAGAGCCCGACAGACAAAAGAAGGGACAAACATTTTAAGATCTGTTTTGCCATCTGCCTTCACCATTATCCCATGGTCAATGGGAAAGCATCTGTGTATTATGACTCATGGATCATGTTTTTATTTATGTGACAGCTTACTCGGGGCACGGCTAGGAATTTATTTTGGGTGGGTTAAAAATTTTAAACCTTAATGGTAGGAAAAATATTTAATGACTAACATGTATAAATTATTAATATTTAAAAGATAAGCATATGCCC
>JAJIYU010012404.1:0-14563 GCA_030144865.1 Tinospora cordifolia | reverse complement strand
CTTCTTGACTATTTCCCTTTCCCTTGAAAACTAAACCTGAAATGTTTAAGAAGTAAGAGTCGGCTACCATATCTATGTATCCGCTTAGCAATTTTTTTTTTCTAATTGGTGACATTTACATGCATTTTAAGTAAATATGCAAATTCAGAACATATTAAAAACGTTCAAATCACATTAAAGCATATTAAATCAAAATACCACTTTAAATAATAGATACATACTCATAAAGTAGAGTCCATGCAACTTATTTTTAAATTATGCAAGAGTTAGTAAAATACACACTCATCTCTCCCTTCTTCTATATATGTAACATAGTGGATTTAATTAGCCTTCCCCCTCCCCCTCTTTGTACATCACTGATCAAGATAGTCACAATCTTTAATTACTCAATTCTTATTAATCATTTTAAAGATCATCAATTAGAGAAAGACCAAACTCTTTTAATTTTTTTTTTTTTGTTATAGATAGAATTATTAAATAGAAAGTGTTGTTCTTCCTGGTTGAATCATATATTCAAATAATACTACGTTTTAACATGTTCTGTAAATTTAAAATATGTTGTATTTATTATATTGTCCATCAGTCTTAATGTTACATGTACTAAAATAGTTGCCGACTATGTTCGTAGTAAAGCCAAAGGTCTAAGATTAAATGCTTTAAAGATAATTCAATGTTCATTGAGTGATATATCTAATTCATGATGTCCCACACAATATTTCATTTCTCATTTAATTATAAATTCCTTATTTAATCAATATGAACTTCTTTTAATAGTATTAAATTTTCTTAGTTGACGTACGTGCTATCATTTATTATCATTCTTATAGAGATTTGAAGCATGTATGCATATGTATATATAACTAATTGCAAGGCATTACACTTAAATAGAGCTATCTTCTGTAAAAAGTCATTGACTCGGAATTCTGATCCAAGCAGGTAAGAACCTATCAACTTTGGTTCTCCCAGTCTATGGCCATCCACTCCATAAGACCCATTAATTAAATTCTATAATAATCTTTATTAAGTTAAAAATCTAACATCGACATTTGAAAATTTTTTTAAAAAAATTCATCTACCAAATGTTGGCTGCAAAGGAAAGCGACAGATTTTATACAAGAAGTTTTCAAGTCAATAACAACTATATTTCAAGTCCAAGCATGAAGACTATTTGATCCCTTAACCTCGAAAGGAAGAAATGTGTAAAAAATGATTGGATTTTATTTTTGTCTACTCTTACTGTATTTGTTATATAATCCTCCAATCACTTTTGTTATTGGTAATATTATTTTAAAGTATATTTTTAATGTAATTATAACACATAACTCAATGCTATATATTTTGAGGTATATACTCATTTATTTGATAACTTATGAATATTACAATTGCAAAAGTCAACTTAGTATTGGAAGTGAAATGTAGATTATCTACTAGAATAAGAGTTTGTGTCAAATTAGTTTAATTAGAATTGGATTGTAATTAGGAAGTTTGGAAAGAATTAAAATAGCTAGTTGGAGTTAATCTCAAATTGAGATTATTTAGTAAGTTCAAAAGTCTTTACAAATTAGAAGTAATGTTTATTGTTGTAAAAATATGATATTTCAAAAGACAATAATTATTATTTTAGAATATGAACATTATTTTCTATTATCTTTAACTAAATTATTACTATGTATTATTCATATTTATTTTACTAACTGTTATAGTCATTATTTATTTTAATCATTATTGATTATCATTATTATTATTTATTAATAATGGTTACCGTTACACAATTTATTACAAGCCATTAGAGCACATAGCTGATGACTAGTATAAATAGTAGTCTAGTCTAATTGTTCATGCACCAAATAATTTCAATTTTCCTAAAATTGAAACAATTCCTATGCTAAGTTGAATTTCCTTTTCTTTATTATTCTTGTTGCCTAATTTTATTAGAAAGACTTGTTGAATCTTGGGGAAATATACACCCAGTTTCTTTATTATTCTTGATGGTGCGGGTGAATTATCCGTAAAGACAGCTTCTAACATACCTCAAGCTTTAATAATTTATTTCTTGTTCGAAGTTTGTTCTTCAATATTTTCCATCATCTATAACATTATATTATAAATTAAGAGAAATAAAAGTTTTTGAAAATAAAGTTCGAGAGTTTTATTTTTTCAACATCCGTATCAGAGCAGGTTTGTGAACTGCATGTGTATTGTAGCGCACAATATTTGAAGACGGCAATGTAATTGTTCCGACTTACTATTCTTTAATAATTTTTATTACAGAATGCGATTGATCTTTGCTAATATATTACAACTGCAACAGTCAACTTAACATTTTAATATTTTAAAATCTTATTGATTATGCTTTATGAGCCTTGGTTTTATACCAACAATTAAATAAGAGTAAAATCCAACTATTCTAGGTTTTAAATATCTATCAAAATTCACCAATAATCATAATATTGATATCTCCTTAACAGAAAGGTTTTATGTATCTTGCAGTATACCAATGAGGCGTTCAAAGGAAGTCAAAGATCAAACGATATTGATTAATGAAAAAAAAAAAAAAAGAACCAGATTACAAATTAGCACATGGAAAATATGGTCTTGAAGAAAGATGCTTCAATTACTTATTGAATAAGTTTCTATCTCTTCCTTTTAGAAAAAAAAAATGGAAAAAAGAAGGACGATCGAAGAAATTACTTATGCTGTGAATCACTTTTGGAGTGCCGACGACAACAGAAGGAACAACGTATTCCAAAAGTTAGAGGAACAAATGAAGCTTTTTTAACCATACATGTTCTCACTTGGCTAAAAAAATTAGAGAAATATAATAATTTAACTTCTCATTTTACATTTTTTTTAAATAATGCACCCTTTTATTATTTTTTTTTTTTTAATAAAGTGGTTCAAGTTTCGCTATTAATATGTACATATTTTTTTATTTATGTAATTATATATGTTTTCCTTGTGACTCTTTGAGTGAGATATTATCCAAAAGCTATTTTATTAATCACGTGGTTTTCACTTTAATATTTTCATTATTATTATTTGAAAACTTGATTGAGAATAAAATAAATTAATAAATAAAGCAAATAAACAATTAATTAATTAAACAAATCATGGCTCTCTATATGACTCTCACATCCATCAATGGACATGCACGGCTTAAAAACTTGTAAACATTTTGTGAACAATGGGTGTAATTCATCTTCTTCAATGGTAAATTAAGTAAATTAACCAGTACTCATCATCAGAAAGTGGCTAGCTAATATCATAGTGCCATTGACATGAAAATTTTCACTAAGTAATTACATTTTTAAGACTAAAGTGATAGCTTGAGATCCAGCCCGTGCCCTTCTTCTTTAGCCTCTTCTTGACATTTTCCTGATGATGATGTCTGATGAGAAGGCTCAACGTGATTATTCATGGAACGAGCTTTGATGTTCATAATAAACCTGTTATCATTATTAGCAGTAGTACCCACCATGAAATCTTCCAATTCAAACGTTGGTATCCACACTGCTGCTGCCTTGTGTTTATGATGATCATTATGAGGTTTACTTGGCAGCTTATTAGCAGAGTGGTCGATGATCGCCTGCTTCTTCTCTTGCTCATCGTCCTTAAGCTGCTTCGGCCGATCTTCTGCGATTTTCATCTGACGGTCACGGGCGTCTTTGATGCTTCTTATCAGTGCGTAGAACATCTCCATCTTCTCTTCCTCTTCGTCTTTTTTCTCAACTTTTCTCCTCTTCTGTGCTCCTTCCATTTTATTTTTCTTATTCTTCTTCCAAGTTTCGAATACTTCACAGTTTCGAGTTTGACAGGCGTCGCTTATTTATTACTTCACTATTTATAATACGGAAAGGAAAGACCCTGGATCACGACACATCTCCTCGTGACTACAACTCTTCCAAGTTACTTTTACTCTTCCGTTTTTTTTTTTTTTGTTAATATCGATAATAATAATTAAATTTTAAAAATAATTAAATTGTCATAATATCTGAGGTGTAAGAAAATTATAAAAATGATTGCATCTAGAACACACTTATAACAATTCTATCAATAGATAAAACATATTTGAAAGTATGTATTTATTTATTTGATAATTTTAAATATTATAATTATAACAAAATGTAATTACGGCATTCATTTAAGTATTATATTAAGATGTATATTTCTTCGTATATTGACAATAAATGTTATAAATTATATGAAAAATACAATTTCATAAAATCTACTTTACATTTACTTAGCAATAATAATATTTTTTATTACTAACACCTAAAGTACTTTTTTATGGAATGTCGTTAATTACATAATCTTCCCTTGGTAAAAATTAAAAAAAAAAATTAAAGCATTGATAGCCAATGTAATTCCAGCATTATTGGGGAAAAAAAAAAGAAAAAAGAAATTACGTAAGACGAGTTTGATTTGAGAAGTGGGAGTCGGCAGGACCAAAATCTCCCAACGAGCCAAACATGCGCGTTCGTCGCACCTTTTGGCTTTTGATCCTACTGACGTAACGCCGCGCCAAACATGCTGACATTCTCAATGTGATGCCAGGAACTCTCCTACTTGTCCCGTTCAATGTGAAAACTAAAACAAGCTTAACCAAAGCCTTTCTCATGACTTCACAATTGCACGCGGCACACATAAATAAATTAAAGGCTTCCAACCAACAACAATTGGATTGAATTAATAGAATTTATTGTCTAGTAATGAAAATTTTCAATTTTAATTGTTTGATAGAAAAAAAATTAGATTAAAAGGATTTTATTTAAATTTTACAATATTTGAAATAATACTTAGTTTTAAATTACCTATTAAAACTGAATACAGAAGAACAACAATAAAACTAGGGAAAAGAAACTTCAGCAATTGCTTAGTCAAATTTAATGTGTATAAAGGAGGTCAAAAGTTTTTTGATTTCATAGTAGCCTGCGGATTTTAGTCATTTATTTATTCTTTTGAGGAATAAAAACATTTGAATACAAAGATTTATATTAAAATAAATAGGCATTTTAAGTAAGCTTTTTCCGTTTTCTGCAGGCATGTACACATGAAACATGTGAGGTGGTGTGTTTCCGACTATTACGTGCGCCACATGCCAATCGTTGTTCCAGCAACCCAATAAATTAAAATTTTAAACTAATCTCTGAAATAAAATAAAAAAAAAAGTACCTTTTATACAAAAATCCCACCCAAAAAAATAATCGCTCTAATCTAACAATTACAGTCCTAAAACTTCACATTAATCACATTTTTACAGTAGAACCTATTGAACAAAAGGTCATATACCTATAAAAAAATCTATACAGACTGCATGAGTCACGCACCAAGAACCTCTTCTACCTCAACTTTTTAGTCGTCAAGATGCACACAGAATCACACTCATGGTAACGTGTATTGTGGGTAATGAATATTACTGTTATTAATATAAATGTACTTTTGAATACAGTCATTTTAACACCTTTCTAAGATATTTTCTATATATCTACCTAGAATTGAAAAAAGGAGAATAAATGAGGCCACTATTGTTTTCAAAGTATGCCATTTCCCTCTTGCATCTAGAAAAAATAAAAAATAAATAAAAAGAAAATTCTTAGAACAAATTTCAATTAATCGACCAAATATTTTTCCAAAGTCGTTTTTGTACCTTTGGTTGTCAATAAGAGTATCATGTACCAAGTCGGTCTACAATTAAAAGTCTAATCGAACCTTCGGTTCTGCAGCTTCATTTAAGTGCAAAAAAAAAAAAAAAAAAAAGGCCATTCACGAACCGAACCATTTAGGGCGAAACATGCCCTACCCACAAGTTGACCTTAAATATAGCACAATTAATGTCTATCAAAACAAAAAACGCGGCAGCCTCGTCCACAAGCGACAAGCCAACAGCAACAAGAGCCAAAGGAAAAAATGACTTAGTCATGTCAAAATATGGTAACTTTTCGACCATTCAAATGTTGATAATAAATTTATAACAAAAAGGTTATAAACACAACCGTAAATTGTAAATCTCATTGCACATAGAGAACTGAGTATAACAGATCAATATAGTCTGGGAATTTTACCAGTATGTTCGATAGGACAGCATGAAACAGTAAAACTCCTCAATCTAACATAACAAATGTAGCTATTGAAGTGTGTTTCACTCTCACATGATAGGATAAACCAAGCTCAACATTTATTCTAAAGGACCTTGCAAATCCTCTGCAATGCCCTGCAAACAGGTTTTCTGACAATTTGCAGCTGCATTGCACTGCAACAATGGAAGGGATGGCAGCAATGTGTGTATATTTATGTACATATAATATGCTCCTCTAAGTATGTTGAATAGAAACATCTACCAGATTTAACAAGCACAGGTTTCGTATACTTGTTTTTGCCTTAGATTTTATGCAGATGGTTACTATTGAAAAAGAAGTCGATGCTCAATGTGCAGTGAGAAAACATTTCTACTCATCCGCCCATCGTACCCCATGTTTTGCTCCTAAGTAGTAAGCTCCAATGGGACCTCTCCCCCCAAATTCATAGAGCTCTGGTGCTACTTTGTTTCTGTCAATCTCATGTAAAACAGGGGTTAAAATATCCCATGCGGCTTCCAATTCATCACTTCTCATAAAAAGATGGTTATCTCCGTCGATGACATCAAGAAGAAGATGCTCATAAGAGTCGGGAACCTCCACGTTATACCTAATAGTAACAGAAAACACAAAAAAGAGTTGGAATGGTTTTGAATCTCAGTTTTGGAAGTAGCTTCCCTTATCTGAAAGGAATTACTTGCACAACTGAATAAACAATGACATGAGAAAGTTTTACACATTCATAATATTGAGAATCATCTGAGGTGTACCAACCATGTCACCAATATGCCCCCAAGTACATTTAACAAGGAATGATCGCACAAGCTTGATTGTGCTTTAAACTATGCCCAATAAATACCAAGACACCAAGTTTTGTAAATAGCTGAAAAGGCATAATTCTTTCTCAATGAGAGGTCTTATTTAAACAATTCATAACTTCTCAATATGGTACAGATTTTACAATATTAAGAATAATATTTTCAAAGTAGTGACCTTAGAGAAGGTGACTATGTGGAGCACATCTTCTTCCTATTCGTGGAGGCTAGGAAAATGTAGGGAGCAAGCTATACTTTTTCAGGTATTAGATTGCTAAGGCTACAGCAGGTGGAGCAAGGATCCACACTTTCCCAGATACCACCATCCTTGTCAAAGGATGAGAAAGGAAAAGGAAAATTAGCATATTACACCACATTATGCTCAAAGATGGTTATAATAACATAACAAAATTTTCCATATCATAACAAAAACTGATGTAAAGATTTGGAAGAATCTAATTGAAAGCTAATTCAAGGATATATGCATCACCCCACTAGCAAAATGCTTATCTATTTCACAGTGGATTTCAGTTGGGACAGTTTCCCACATGTAAGTAATCTTAGGTGATGTCCATGTTACTTTGTCACCTTTGGTGATAGTCTGTATGATTATCAGCTGAATTAATAAACAAATTGTTTCTGCTCAAAAATGATATTGATGAAAATTACATTTACAATGAAAGTCCTCTTTCAGCATTACCTGAAGAGATTTAGAGAATACTAAGCAATCAACTGCCTGCAAGGCTCGAAAGAATATGATAAGAAGCTCCCCAGAGAGAGAGCGTGGGCTTGCAATTGCCTTGATCGAAGGATTACCAAGGATAAAATTTTTCTCAATTCAAGAATCACTCATACATTTTTTATATAAAAACAAGAGGGATGGCCTAATCCTATGTCTACTTATCGGATTTACAGCTCAGTGATGCTATATATACCTAATTTGCCAAGTAGGTCGTTAGGAGATTTGAAACCAGAAACTCTCAACTTCCTTATCATCATCAAACCATTCAGCCACTTGAACAATTGCCAATATTAAGTCAATTTTCAGTTAGTATGAATAAGATGAAAAGAGCAACATTTCAATTGATTTTTGTACAACAACTAAAAGTTAAAACTTTTGGGTAATGGCAGCCAAATCATTCACATTATGTTGCATCCTTTTAAAAGAACGTGATTTCTTTTACAGTTTGCACCATAACATAGTCAAATTACATCCCAAGGCCACCTACAAATTTAGAAACATCACATTTGCAATATGTTCAATAAACTCTCAAAGAGATTCATGAACTTGCATGGAAATATCTCAACACTGAAAACCATGCATGTAGATTTAAAAGTTTTATGAAATTTGCCAGCTAACTTAATAAGATTAAAAACTTACTTTTCCTTGTAGAGCAAATTTAATTCTGAAGCATCCAACTGCAACCCTAACCCTGGAATCTTATTGTTGACTTTGACAAGGATTGCTTCATCTGGTACATCTCGCAGGATCAGTTCATTAGTTGTCAGATCAATGCTACCGCCAATACAATCACGATAAAGATTTCCAGGAACATGGTGAAATTGGATTCGTATCTCAACTCTGCACAGAAGATACAGTGGGTTGATGCCAAAGAAAGAATCGTCAACTCCAAAACCATCACTTAATAAGCTAGAATTAGTAGATACATAGATAGGCTTCAGAATCCAGAATGAAATGGATCAGATTAAAATAAGTCAACAATACATTCAACTAATACCATAACAATTCAGCTTATGTTTTCAAATTCCTTTGATGAAATCCCACTCTGCAAATCTCAGACTATGTTGATCACTTGCACCTCCATTTGATTGATAAGAGGTAGAATCAATAAAACAACGATGACTCATAAATGCACTTATACCACTTTATGCGATGCATACATCACTCACAATATCCTATGGTCTAATGCAGATTTTACCCCTTAATAAAATAATCCAAAGAAGAGAAGCCATGTGCCAATGGTCACCAAAATCACAGTCGTGGCAAAATCAAAGTAATTAAAGTTCCAAAGCAAGGAACACCCTTGAGTAAAATACATAGAGAAAAATATAAAGAGAAAAAAGATGATCAAAAGTTTAACACACAGTAATATGGTTCAATCTTCTATTAAATGAAAAAAATTTAATAACAAACTGATGGTTTCCTTGTACAATAATAGGGAAAACTGAAAGAATTTTTTATTCTTAACAGAAGAAGAAGAAGAAAATTTGAATCCACCAAAAATTCATATGGATTGGGTCCTTGAATCAGTACATCCATGAATCACTAGCAAAATTGGTCATAATTAGTTCAAACCAGAAGTTTTTTTTTTTTTTTTTGTCAAAAAGAAACAAAAAATTTTATTAATTATAGTCTTAACAGATTAAATAGTGATTTTTTTTTTTTTGAAAAGAATAAAATAGTGAATCAGATCAAATGGATTTGAGTCAACTAGCTGAATCCATTTGAATTGTTTATAGTTAAAACAGCACATGTAATCTGTAAGTTATGACTATATGGAATTTGATATTTAATATATAAATTATAAAATCACAAATACATATATAGTCTTATTCTTTCAACATTTTTTGCACTAAGTGGACGTCATCAAGGTCTATTGTTGCTCTCATGCGAATTCCAACTTTTAGCATCAAACCGTAGCTATGACCCAAAATTGAATGAAAGATGAGCATAATGAAGGAATGAATTAAAACAAATTTAAGTAACTTAATCGAGAGAATCTGGAATGCATTAGAGAAAAATAACGAAAACTGTGAGGAATACTTCATCACCAACTTAGAGCTCTCCAGAAAGCCAAAAAACAGAAACAGATCAAGATGGACTGAGAGGATGCAATGATAACGCCTTTACAGGAGATGATACCTAGACACAGTTGAATAACAACAAAGGATTCACTCAATATAAACATTTGGGTTGCATAATGATGAGAAAAAAAAAATTAAGAACACACAATCATAGAAGCTAATCAAGTAATTATTATACAATATACATGATCGATAAGGTTTTATTAGGATGACAACAAACAAATTAAGAATGCACAATCATAGAAAACTAATCAAGTCAATTATTATTCAAGATCTATGAGGTCTCACCGATGCTTTATGAGGCCCATGCCAGCTTTGATCAGAAAAGGCACACCATCCCAACGAGCATTGTCAATGTATAGAGCAGCAGCAAAAAATGTGGGTGTCAATGTGTTCAAGTAAATGTCACCCTTCTCCGTAGAACTTGCTTTATACTGGCCAATAACAGCATCCGCAAGCTCCAATTTCCGGATTGATCTCAAAACCTTAACCTATATACTTCCTTCCAATCAGAAAAACAATAATTAAAGATAAAACAGATCATCTACCCTACTCCTGATTCATATACCTTTTCATTGCGAATATCTTCATCATCAAGACTAACTGGGGGTTCCATGGCAAACAACGCAATTGTCTGCAGTATGTGACTCTGTACTATATCTCGAATGATGCCGTAGCCATCAAAATACCTAATTATTAGAAATATGATAAGGAAAACCATATAAGAAAACTGAAAGGAAGACAATTTACTTGATTTACTCAAAAGCTCAAACAATGACTTAAATTCCAACCTTCCCCTTGCTTCCATTCCCAAATCTTCTGCTAAAATCACCTATTAAAAGTCTTGGAAGAATTAAACAACTTTTGGCAGAGAATGTGCCAGTGTGGCTTCACTACATTTAAAAGAAAATAATACCTGCACATTTCGAATGTAAGCCCGGCTCCACAATGGCTCAAACACTAAATTTGAGAACCTTAGAACAGTGAGATTCTCAATTATGTTCTTCCCCAAAAGATGATCTATCCTGCAAACAAAGATATTGAAAACAAGATTCAATAAACAACCAATCGTTCATTATGCAAGAAATTAAGCCATATTTTAATTGATAAGCATAAACCTGAAACACACCAAAGGTGAAACATTATAACTGCTTAAGCGGATACCTATAAATCTGTTTCTCTTCAAATTTTGAGAGTAGGGATTTTGTCAACTTAGAAGACGACAGTGCATCACAACCAAAAGGTTTTTCAATTATTATCCGATTCCAACCCTTCAAAGTTTGGGCACAATCGGCAAGGGAGGAAGTGACATCAAGCAGAGCTTCTTGGGGCACAGAAAGATAAAACATCCTGTTTGCTTCAGACTCATTCTGAGATATGTAGACTGCAGAAAATGAATTGCCAAACCTTGCAAATAGCTTCTTAAATAGGAAACAAATGCCAAAAATTTCATAAGAAAAAGTACCAAAACCTCAATTAGGATTAAGTTTACCTCAATCTTTTTCATTTCAGAGTTAAGCTTCGCCATCCCTTCCCTATTGTCATAACCTCCATTAATGTAGTACGTCCTACTGAGAAAAGTATCAATTTTGTCTCCGCAGTCTCTTCTGTGGAAAGGATTGAAGTTTTCAATCACTATCTTCTAAACCCATCTTTATGGGAAGTCATCAAAGTGAAAAGAGACATCCTCGTTACATACTACAATAGGAATAAACTCAATTGCTCATTCCTCAACTATCCCAAAAATCCAAGAAAAGGAAATGAAAAGCAGAAAAAGAAAAAGCAAACTTAGGCTAAGCATGGTCGCGCACATTCTGAAAGAAGATTTTTGATAATAGGCTCATCTAACCTAGATTTGCTAAAGAAAATTAAAGAGAAAGATAAAAGATGTTAGAAAAGGACCATACTGATGATCAACACGACAAGTTAAAGTTGACGCAATTATAGATCTCAAATCTTCATCTGTCAAGCTCTTCCTTGAGTACCCAAAGACACCAACATCCTGCAACCATATTGAGAAATTAAAATAAACGAAAATATTGATATGATAAATTATAAGCGTAAACTATTCAATCTACCTTAACATGGCTTTTCTTAGTATCAAAATATGAGAAACAACCACGCCTAGTTGTTTGAACGTTTTGATCGTCCGCTTTAATAATTACAAATTTATAACAACTTATGTAAGTGTCATTATATTTCAGAAGGCATTCAATAGTAGAAGTTTTCATAGAACTAAGGGCCAAGGTCAAAGACTAAAGCTATGTTCAAGCACATCAATAAGTCGGTTTTTAATTGAGAAGTGGAATAGGTTTAAGTTGGTGAATATTTAGGTCATTTAATCAGTCACCTACCTAGTTTGTGTCTTTTTTCTAATTTTTTTTCCTTTTTTTCTTTTTCTTTTTGCTCTCAACTTGTAAAAAACTTCAAGAAATCAAGCTTTTCATAATAATGGCTAGAGACATAGGCATTGAGACTTAAAGTCTAGGCACCAGGCCATAAGATTCAAGTTTGCAACTAGAAGTGGTGTGCCTTGGCGCCACAAATTGGAGGCCATGATGCTCGGTTGCTAAAGAGTTTGTGTGAATATAGAGAAGAAATTTGGGCCAAGCCAATGAGTGAGGACCACATCAAATAGGTGTCATAACATGAAGGAAACTACAAAGTTGATGAGAATTGTACATTCCGTCCTCATATCTACAAAGAGGATTTTTTGGAGGTAAAATTAAGATACCACGAGTCATAAGAAAGCAATCAAGGAGCAAGAAAAGAAAAAAAATTCATTGAAGAGTGGCAGAGAGTAGAATTAGAAATTGGACAAATTGGCTCACTAGTTTTCATTCTCATTTCTGTTCATTCTTGTGTTTCCTTTTCTTTTCTTTTCTCTTTTTTTTTTTTTCTCCCAGTGATGTTGGTTCTCATGGAGATTTGAGTCTTTATTATTAGTTGTAGGCTAAATTTATTTTATACATTGCAAGTGGAATTCAATATGTAATTTGTATCTTATACTTCTCTTTCTCATCTTAATTAGCTGATATTGAATTTGTTTGCTCTATTAAGTGTTTACTACATCTTATTACCTGATCATTAATTAGAATGATTTGGTTACATTGATAAACTTGGAAAAATGAGTTTTATATTTAGTCATAATTAGAGTGACATATAATCAATGGGCAGAAACTATGGAGGTTCTGTGAGGTAGGAATATAATTGCACGATGTATAGAACTACTAGAAGAACTTGAATCTAATTAGTCTTCTCTGAATACTATTCTCAAACAAATCTGGTTGTTCATTTAAAATAACCTTTTATGCTTGACCATCAGTAGAGGCTAATAGGTATACTAGGATTTCTTGTTATGCTTATACAAAGAAATTTTCAGTATGATTGTAAACTTTTTAAATTATTAACTAGGAGTAAAGATAAAAACAGTTCTACCTCAGGAAGAAACCCACTGTAATAGAGTGCAAAAAGAGCAGGAAAAATCTTCTTTCGGGCCAGCTCACCAGTAGCCCCTATAACTGCAATGCATAGAGAGGGTGTTCTACCAGAGAATTTTGGTCCTACTGATGCAGGCTCCAACGATGTTTTAGGGCCATCAGAACTTATAACTTGATGCATGGATATAGAACTCTCTTTGATCTTTGCAATGGGTGCCATTGTTTCTTCTACTGAATCTGCATATTCAATTTGTTCATAAAAGAGGAAAAATTTATTCATAAGATGAAAGAGAAAACTTCATATTTCTTATTAATGAAGTTGAACATGTCACAGAGTTATCTTCTACTCTCAAGTCAAAATCCCCTTGATTGAGATGGAGTGTATTGCTCATATGAATTTGAAATTTTACCAACCGTTTAACAATCTCTTTGTAGATGCTTCTTCAGGATCATTTTCTGGGGTTCTCGGATGATCTAAGAATTGATCTTTCCCTCGAATTTGAAGCCCATGAGACTCTGTTCCCATCCCACATGTTCTCTCAGCTTTCACAAGATTGATCTTTTCAAGCATCCAATATTTTAAACCACAAAATTTCCAATTGAACTTTGAAACAATATCATAGAGGATGACACGACCATCAAATGCTGAAGGAAAGCCTTTTGTTGAAACCTATAACAACATGAAACAGTCGTGCTTTAGTGCATCTCAATGTATTGGCCAGACCACTTTTATGGGACTAAAGATTAGTGCAAATTTGAGTTTTTGATTCTTTTTGAGGTGTATGGTTCAAACGGTTGAGGTGACCACCAAAGGACCTAAGCCTCAAAGAATATTGAGGATTAACCAAAGCTTTTCACCTGTTAAAAAATTGATCTTCTTATCTTTCTCAATCAGTTGATGATTTCATTGCTAGATAACTTACCCTATAAGAGTAAAAGCTTTTATTTCTCTCAAATAAAAAGTATTAAATTTTAAAAACTAAACGAATTGACTTAGCTTTCACAAAAATAATCACTACTATTCTAACTGTAAGCTGCATTCACAAAAATAGGTTAGAAGTGGCAAAAAACTAATTGGTTTGTGATCCAAAAATAAGAATGCAATTTAAAAACAGAAAATTTGGAAGATGAGATCTTATCATTTCCTAAAAACAACCTCTTTTTCATAACAAAAAGAAAAAAAATAGTTTTCAGAATGTTTTGAACTAAGCAACTTTTTAATGTTTTCAAATTTTTTTAATACAGAGAAGTGGATTTGAAACACAAACCAAACAGGGTCTGAGATTTTTTATAATATATTAGCCACCTCCCTATTCATTATGGTTTTAGTAGTTCAAAGTTTCAAACTTAAAAATCTTAACATATTATACATGCTCATTTAGTTCTTAATAATGCTAATAAAAATAAA
>JAJIYU010012403.1:0-14623 GCA_030144865.1 Tinospora cordifolia | reverse complement strand
GGAAAGAAACTCACCTCGAGATCGCTTCCTAAATTATTTGTAGCACTTCGTGGTTACTACTTCGCGAACTATTTAGAATAGCTCAAGCAAAGAAGAACTAGAACTAAGGTTGTCAAGAAGGAAGCAAAGAGAGAAAGCAAGAGAAAATTTTAACTCTTGTCTTTGGGATGAATGAAATGGGTGGAATAGGGAGGTTTATATAGGGCCCTCGTCCAAATAGTGTCTCTATCTTTCCAATGTGGGATTATTCCTTTCTACACATGCCCACTTTAACATCTCAACAAATGGGATATTTCATTCATGAATGTCTTTTCTTTACACATTACTTATCTATATATATTACCATCATATTAAACGAAATATTATTTTCATGAGTGCATCTAATTAATACTTTATACACATTTTTTATATTAATATCATACTAAAAATATTATTTTCTAGTTCAAATAGAGAAGCTTATATTTACCCAATAATTATATATGTCTAATATTAATCAATGTATATTTCTTTATACTTCCATACTAACTAATTAATTGCATACCAATGATAAGTATATATATGTATTTATAGTTAAATATATACGTATATGTGTTTTAAACTCAAATTTCAATTATTACGTCACTAAAATTTCAAATATTACGCGGTACGTTGTTGAAATCTCATTTAATCTGAATTTTGTGTGCAAGGGCATAGTAGATAATTATTTCAACAGAAATTGAACAGACCACAATATAACATGATAAATCAAAAGAAGCACAGATTTTCGATTTTTGATGTAGCAGATCGTACGAGACGCAACTACAGAGCATACTCTCTCAAACAGGAAAACGAATTTCGATTTCTGATGTAGAAGATCGTACAAGACGCAACTACAGAGCATACTCTCTGGGTCATGCAACATGATGATTGAATGACATAAATGCAAAGAACAAGAATAAAAACATAAAAGAATCAAGTTAACCAAACAAGTAAGCATCATCTAAGTCAAAATAATAAATTAAAAAAATGAAAAGAAACTCACCTCGAGATCGCTTTCTAAATTATTTGTAGTACTGCGTGGCTATTACTTCGCGAACTATGTAAAATAGCTCAAGCAAAGAAGAACTAAAACTAAGGTTGTCAAGAAGGGGGCAAAGAGAGAAAGCAAGAGGGATTTTCAACTCTTGTCTTTGGGATGAATGAAATGGGTGGAGTAGGGGGGTTTATATAGGCAAGGAATGAAAATTCGACTTCGCCCCAAACTTCGACCTTCAAAAATTAGAATTAATTCGAAGAGTTCGAGAAATTCGAAAGAATTTTTGTAAAAATTTACCAAGTTAGACAAATTCAAAAAAATACTATGTAAGTGCTAAAATATGGACAATTTTTATTAAAAATACCAAAAACAAACATAATAAATATATTTTACATATAAAAGTATACATGTAATGGTTTTGAACATGTATTTTAATAGTAGCAATGTTTAATGCACATCACATGTGTTAACTTAAAACTGTTAGAGAAAAGAAAGAAACAAAAAAAGTTTATTGTCAAACCTTAATGGTCTTGCAAACATAAACCTTGGTTTTCCTTTCTCTTTCTTTTCTCGACGTCTCTTCTCTTAGGCTTTTAGCTTATTTTTCTCTTATTATTCTTCTCTCTATCGTCACTTCTTCCAAGTTATAGTTTGTTCTTCCTTTTCTTTGTGCACCACATAAATTCTTTCATTAAAAATGCTCTTTTTCACAACTTTTATACAATTTTTTTTTCAACAAAAATCTTCAAAACTTCAATTTTAAGTGAACTTCGCTAAATTTTCGAAGATTTCGACGAAATTTTGTAATTTTATAATTACAGGCGAACTTCGTTTCGATTGCCAAATTACCTAATTAATTCGGCTAATTTCGACAAACTTCGTCTAATTTTCATACCATGTATATAGGGCCCTCTTCCAAATAGTGTTTCTATCTTTTCAATGTAGGATTATTCCTTCCTACACATGCCCACTTTAACATCTCAACAAATGAGATATTTCATTCATGAATGTCTTTCCTTAACACATTACTTCTCTATGTATATTACCATCATACTAAACGAAATATTATTTTCATGAGCGCATCTAATTAATATTTTATACACATACTTTTCTATATTAATATCATACTAAAAATATTATTTTCTTATTCAAATAGAGAAGCATATATTTACCCAACAATTCTATATGTTTATTATTAATCAATGTATATTCCTTTATACTTATATGCTAACTGATTAATTGCATACCCATGACAAATATATATATGTATTTATATATAAATATATACGTATATGTGTTTTAAACTCAATTTTCGGTTATTACATCACTAAAATTTTAGGTATTACAATTATTACGTTACTAAAGTTTCATGTATTACATTCTATTTCGCTCTAATATCCAACTTCGATCCATAGCATCACTAGCCAACGCAAACAACAAATGAAATTAAAAAAAAACATGTTTCTAATAAATTAATAGCAGCAATGAATGCATGAAAACACAACAACAATAGTTTTATAATTATTTAAAAATTATATGTGCATATATATATATATATATATATATCATAGATGAGGAACTAATTATTAAGAATTCAAAGTAGAACCAAGTTCATCTACAATGTAAGCAGATGGGCAACATCATTTTGGAACACGTTAAATTTTTTGGAGAGAAAAGAAATATATGTTTAGTTATTATATAATACATGATACAAAAAATGGTCAAACAATTGAAAAAAGATATTAAACAAAACAAAAGAAGGAAGTGCATGTTAAATTATATTAAGATACATGAAGCAAAAAAAAAAAAATTCATTTCCCATATTAATATTAGCAGACCAATCATATCAATTAAATTTGCAATTAAATTTTCACGTTAGCTAAATATCACAATTTCAACTAATAATTATCAATCATGTTGAAGGAGGTACAAAAGTATTTGGTTTTACTTCTACCTTGAATAAAATATTTATATTTCTTTTTGTAGTTCAATAAGGGGGGTCTTTTTCATTATTGAAGGAAGGTTGCATGAAGTGGCAGAGTTAGCAACAACACAGACGCCCAACCGGAAGAAACTAAGAAAGTCACTGAGGCAATTGTCATCACCCTACCTGTTATCTCACTAATTTTTTGCATTTTGGAGACCTACCCTCTAATTTTTTCCGATTCAATAGAGGAAAAATGTACATCTATAAACCCATCAATCTATAAAGAAAATGACGTCTTACCACCCAGCAACAAGAATCTACTATTCTTCGACTTCTTCAATAAAGAAAACAGCACAGGAAACCTCTGTTTTTTAAAGAAAATGGCGTCAATGAAAGGAATGGTGCAAGGAACATCTGTTCTTTACAGAAAATGGTGTCGTTGTAGGGAACCTCTGTTCCGTGCGCTCTGTTCGTGCCTCTGCTTCTCCACAAAGCCCCTGTGCGTGCTTTTGCTTCTTCACAAACCCCTGTGCGTGACTATGTTTTTTTACCAAGACAAGCAACCTTGTCTCTTCCTTTTCTTCGTGGCCTTCTTTGATGAAAAAGAGCGCACAGTGTCTTCGTCGTCTTCGTCTCCTTCGTCTTCTTGCGCTTCTGCAGTTCTTTACCAAGCTGCACGCCTCCTTTTTTTGGATACAACGCGCCTCATTCTCTGCGAATAAAACAAGAGATTTGGAGAAAAGGGAAAAAGGGCTTTTCTAACGTTTCTCACAAATTGACGAGGGTTGGCGCCTCCTTTTTTTAATAAAAAAATATAAAAAGATATTTGTTTTATATAAAAAGCTTGTGGTGTAATTTTTTTAAGTAATAATATATAAGAATAATTTTAAAATTTTAAAATTTTATTTTCTATTTATTACATTTATGTATAGTTGTTATTTTTTTTGTTTTTAATTGTTTATTCCTTTTAAAAGTATAGTATTTTGTCTCACTATTTAATTTTTTTTTAACTCTTTTAAGTGGTAAAAAATTATATCTTTACTTGCAAAACTTTTATTGTAACTAAATTATAACTTTTGATAACGATTACTTCTTACATATGTAAATATTCGTAAGTAAAACATTGCTTTACTTACACAAAAAATTTCGTAAGTACAACTTGCGACATCAAATGTATAAATTACATTTTTTACTTATAATTTTAATATCGTAACTAAATATCAACTTTTGCTAATGATGATTCCTTACGTGCTTCACTAATCGTGAGTAAAAGGTTGTATTACTTACGAACAAAAATTCGTAAGTAAAAATCTCGACATCAAATGCATAAATTATATTTTTACTTATAATTTTAATATCATAAATAAAAACCAATTTTTACTAATGATTATTTCTTACGAGCTTAAATAGTCGTAAGTAAAAATTTCTTATTCCTTACGAAAAAACGTTGTAAGTAAAAAATTTGACATCAAAAGCATAAATTCTTGTAGTGATATGTTTGGTGTGCAAGATAGGATATAATTATTTTAATAAGATAAGATGGGGTAGAATAGCATTAGATATAAAAAATTTTAAAAAATTAAAAAATTAAAAGTAAAAAAATATTTTTTTGGATGAAATAATTTAATCTCACCATTTTTTTTGTGGGATTAACTTATTTTAGTAATCATGATATAATTAAGTGGGCCCAATTTTTTTTTTTTTTTTATCTAATCTCATGTATTCTCAAACATTAGGTTAAGACAAAAAACTAACATATCCTATTCTAATCCCTTACCAAACAGCCTTTAAGGTGTAAATACTATAAAGTTATCAAACCATGGGTTAATAGTTTAGTATTGTATTGTAGTCGTTGTCCTGTAGCATTTGTTTAGTACTGTTTGTTTAGTGAGTCAAACCCACATCATTTATTTATTTTGTGACTTTCATGCATGGGTGGCAACATGGCCAGGCCATGAAAACTCGAGCTCAACTATTATACGTGACAGCTACTACTTTCCCTGCCTACTCAGTTCTTTGCTTAAAATTTTTTTAATATTTTATAGCCACCTTCTGGTTCACCTAACGGCTAAACCTCCAAAACCATCCCTCGAATCTCAAGCTCCCTCTTTCCTTCTCTTTGTCTTGAAAACTCTTTTCAAATTCTCTCTTGCAGTTTCATCAAATCCTTTCATTTATTCACCTGTTTCGCAAGATTCTAAGGGTTTTAGTAATTTAAAGGTGATCATTAACGACATTGGCACCAAAAATGGCAATCCTATATGGAAATTATGTTTTTTTTTTTTTTTTTTCACAATTGTCTTATAGAAACCATAAGATAAAAACTTAAAACTTTTCAATTATTTTGGTTAAAAGTTAATTAAATCTAATGTCAAATATCATGATATTGAGTGTTAGGGGTGTAAGCCACTTGATGCAACCCAACTAGCCAAACTAAATCCAACCATTTTAGGACGAGTTTAACTTAAAAAATGAGCTAGTTGGGTCAGAATATTCCAAAGAGAAAATTACAGAAAATGTTATAAAATAAACTTATTTTTATTAATTCATGTGACTTTTTTTACAAAGTTTCACACATGTCATATATTATAAATATTATCAACTATACCATAACATATATAGTTAGCACATAGACAAAAAAGACAACGTGAAGCCTTCAAAACCCTAAAAATGAAGAAGAAGCAGCCACAAGTGGCCTTTGAAACCCAGAAACAAAGAAGAAGAAGTCGCAAGTACTATTAAGACAACAGTCATGCCAACAAGTAAGCAAGAGAGGATTGTTCCGAGCTGGTTCGACATGCCAAAATCTAATTTGAAAGTCCAAAATCATTAGACTGTAGAGCTTTGGATTGTCAAAGAAATTGCCACCGTAAGCGTCAAATGAAAGAGATTGCGATATTTGATTGCTTATTTTGTTGTGCGAGAGATCAAGAAGGCTAAATTTCAGAGAAGATGAACCCTCCATAATTCGATCAGAGTAGGTTGCAGGAATTTCACTGGTGAAGATGTTCTTAAGCATGAGGAGTTTCTTCATCTTCCCTTGCTTGCACATATCAGGTGGGATCAGACTTGTTAGGTTATTCTCAAAAATGTTGAGGTGGTATCAAATCCACATCATGGTCTTCATTTTCCCTTGCTTGCATGTTTGGATCCCTTGTGCTATCAGACATCATCATCTTGTGTTCTAGTCCTCTACTTCTTAGTATTACTGCTGCAGTCGTGGTGCTAGCACTTCACCTTAAACCCATCTCCATTTGCAACAAAACCCACCTCTCTTTGCAACACAATTGTTGCTCCCTCTATTGCTATTCATGTTCATCCTTCTTTCTTTTGCAAATGGATATATTTGTTACTTGTTGCACTATGTAATATCCCACATCGATCCGACTCTAGGGGGATTTCTGGGCTAAATGCGCATTCGATGGCGTCTCATCGCGTCGAACACTTTTAAGAGACTCAAGGTTGAGCCTTACCAAAAACAAAATCTTGCACCCAGTCAGTGGTGGCTAAAGTGAGGATAATATTGTCATGGTAGGCTTGGGTTGTTACACATTAATGGTCGTTGTTGCTCGTTGCTATTTACTGCTACTGTTGTTCATCCACTAGCAATCGCTGCTCGCCGTCACACTGCTTGTCATTGCCACTGCTCGCCTTTGATCTAATCTCTGTTGTTCGATCTGTGCCTGATCAATTTGCATTTTTTGCTACTGCCTCTAATCGATTTGTTCGATCATTCTTGCTCTCGCACATGCTACTACCCTTGCTTGTGATCCGAAATTGTATTTAAGGGTGACAATGTGGTATAATTCTTGTTTTGGTACAGAGATTGTATAACTTGAGAAAATGCCTTCTAATGGGGAGAATGGTTAATTGTGGAAGCTTTGGTATACCATTTTAAAGGTCAAGTCGTTTTTGGTAATTGACACTCATCGCATTAGTTTCAATTCATATGTTATCATTCAAAAAAAATGAACTCCTCTTTCTTTTATGTCTAAATGCATTATTCTATCTATCAAAGTCTTTCTTTGTCTCTAGCTTGGGTTAGTCCCCCATGATATTTTTTTATTTTCTCGAATAGTATTAGTGTGCATTAGGGACTCTCGTGCGAGCCATACAACGTTCCCACGTAGGAATAACTCATTTCCTTTGCATATCACCTTCTTCCTTCTTCCTTGCAGTGTGGATCTCGCAATGGCTCTCTATCGTGTCCTCATATTGCGTCCACCACCACAGCTTCGCATCCCTAGAGAGATACATTATTGCACCGTTGTATACTATTTTTATAGATTATATTTGAAATTTTAGAGATTGTACCATTATACACCATTGTATATCATTTTTTGAGATTGTATACCATTGTATACTATTTTTACCGTGTTATATACCAATTGTATACCATATATCAATATTTTTCTAGCACTATATACCATATACCAATTTTTTTCATCACTGTATACTAAGGTTTTTTAAGCACTGTATATCAATGTGCACCAATGTTTTTTTAGCACTGTACATCATTGTTTATAAGCTAAATGTTATAATATTATATACCAAGTTTATACCAAATTTTTTTGCACCGATTGTATATCAATGTTATACTATTATTTTTAAGTTAAATATTATACTAAAGTAATATCGATAGTATATTAATAATTGTTAATAAATGGTTTCCAATTTTTTTTTTACTATTAAGTGTCTTATTTTGTATATAAACGAAAATAATGGTATTTTAATAATTATTCATATTTTTTTTACAGAAATGTATTTTTCCTTATTCCTAACCTGATGAAATCAGGTCAAGTTGTAGGTCCAACCCAAAAAGGTCGAATAGAACTTGACCCAACCTATTAGGGCCAAATTCATAACCTTGTGTTACCCTTCCCTCAGCCATAAGATTTTCTTCCTTTCGTGGGTGTTTGCTACTACAGCAGCACACGCAAGTTTACTATTAGCGATCTGTGTAGTTTTTGTGCTACGAGAGGTGCAACAAGCTGTGGGTGCATTTTTTGCTGCTACTGCTACTCCTACAAATTTTGTAAGTAACGTGCATATTTAATGAAGTTGTTCCATTTTGATTCCAAGATTTTGATAACTCTTTAATTTGGTGGCTCTTTTATTTTATATTTTTAAATATATATATATAATTTATGATATATATGCAAATGTTAGGTTCATAGCAACCCAAATAATAGTCCCATATCTTATATGGTTCTGTTTATTATACAAATTATAAGTTCGTATTAATAAAAAAGTTTAATTGAAAATAAAATTAGAATTAAGAAAATGTTCGCCTGCATAAAATAAAATAGATAATGACAAGTTATAGTAATATATAAAGAATAGTTCATGAAACATAATCACTCATAATATTTAGTCAACTTAGTTCTTGATTTATGAACTTGATTTATGAAAGAGAAAGTGGGTTCAAATAATTAAGCATAATATAATAAAAAAAAAGTAATGAATCTGAAAATGCTTTTCTTTTTTTTTTTTTTTTAATTGGACAATGTAATATGAATTTTATTAAAAGATTTTCAATTAACAAAAAAAGACAGTAAAAAAAGTGACTTTGTGAAAATATCTCATCTAAAATGTAAAAAAAAAATTATATATTTAAGAGAGATAATTAATACTTGTATTTTTAAAGAGTTATTAAGATGGAAAAGTTTTTATTTCTTTCAAAAAAGATTAATAAAAAACAACCAAGGAAATCATCTTAATATATTTTTTAAATGCAATAATCACATTAAAATTATAATTAAATAAATCAATTTGGTTTTATAAAACCAATATGAGGTGAGATTTTATTTACTTATCATATATGTCCATTGTGAAATATTATTTTTTATATTTATAATGAAAATTTATTTTATTTTATTTTCTAAATCAGTTTATGATCATACATGTTAGAGAATTTTTAGAGAATTTCTTTTAATGACAAGTATAACAATGACAACTATATATAATATGAGAATAAACTTGAATAATAAAGGTCATAGACCATAAGCCTACATTATATTTTACTATTATATGGAGAGTAAAATAAAATAATATCAATGATTGAATAGAGTTGGAACCATCTTGAGTAACTTCATCAAAGGTAGGAAAATTCCATCTATTAATAAAAATGATAGGGCAATAAATTATCTTTAGGTTATTCGTTAAAAAAAAAAGAAAAGAAAAGAAAAGAAAAAGGTTGGTTATCTGTATAAGAGGAAGATATTTCTTGCATCATAGTTGTTAATGTGAATAGCAATTCACAATATTATTTACAAAAACTTTAGTTATGCAAATCAATGCATCAAAATTTTGGATTTCGTATAATAATTTTTCATATAAATGATAACTAAGTGTGCAATTAATGAAAGAGAGTGAGGAATTTCATATGTGATCAATCCTATGCAATTGAAAAACAAATGATCATTGTATGAATTTGGAAGATGGAGCCATGTGGATTAAGGGAAGATCAATTCATGTCACATTTGTTACACCAATAGTATCTTTATACTTCTATCATTTATTTTACATTATTTTATTTAAAGAGAGATAAAAAAGTAGAATTATACTTTCGATTTGTGTTATAACAAAAAATAGAATCAACGCTATTATTCAATAAGGAACATTAGAAAGTTTTATCATAATTATGGTTGACGGGTATATTGAGAGATTTTAATGCTATAGAACTTGTATTATTTTTTCATCAATGTTAGTAATAACTACCTTTGAATCTTATATAAAATCTCTTATAATGGGAGATAGGGAAAAAGCATGAGAAAAATGTACATATTAGGGTATTAGGATATGAAAGAAAAGATGTAGGACATGTATTATTTTTTCCTTAGTACAATATGGTGTTTTTTGTTATTACTATAGTGTGATTATGAAAACAGTTGTTGTAGATTTTTTCACTTATGGCCATTAAAGTTAGCTGGTTATTTCGATATTGATTTGGATTTATAACCTAAGTTCTTTCATATAATTATGTATTTTTGTATATTAATTTTTGGAGAGAAATGTTGTTAGTTGTTAGTTCTTTTCGCAATTTCATTATCATGTCATCATTTTTAAGAGGTTTCAGTTTGTCATAATATAATTAATTAAAAGAAAATATGGGTCACTTTTATCTCTTATTTTTATAAGAATATTAAATCTTACCTTTTTAGTGAAATTGAGTATAAAAATGTTACCTTTTTGCTCTTATACTTCTTTATTAGTATTTTGTAATTTTTTTTATCCTTATACTTCTTTAATATTGTAAGCATATTTATATTTCATATTGCTTTGTTGTTTTATTTAATTTGTGTTGACTATGTTACTCATCATACGCAGTTTGATTTTGTGTTGCTAAAAATTTTAGGGTACATATATAATGGATAATAGAATGGTGTCTATTATATGTTACATGAATGGGGATGGGGTAATATATTTGTTATTGTGTGTTTTTATTCTTTTTTTTACTGCTTTTCACTAAGATAAACAAATTTATTATATAGGTGGAAAGATACATTTGCTGTGATAGAAGTTTCAACACACATGTTGCCATCTTACCGGGAGGCATTCGATATTCAGCTTTCGGAGTAAGTAATGATATAATGCATATTATCCTATTTACTATTTAATGAAATTGTTTATAATCAACTAATACTGGGATTTTTTTATTTTGATAATCTAGGAACCATACGAGGTCGACGATATTATTATATGATGTCATCATCTTACAGGCGTGATCATATGATTTGGCGTAGTAGAGTGCCACTTATTGGCTTTCACATTGTCAAATGGTACTTTCCTGACAAGGTCCTCGACAATTCAGCATGTAGGGCCTCATGGGGATCAATTCATACGATCTATGCGTTCCAACTTTATGGAGACGATGCACATAGATCGTCGAATTCATGGAGTAGTCCATCATACAGTGCCTGAACCTTTTACATCACCAGACCAAGGCATCAATTTTGATGATATTATCGCCTCACTGATTCCCAACATTTCATGCTCAACTCATGTCCAAGAAGCAAATTTTTAAGAAAATTATGGCAATAATGAAGGTGTTGATGTTCATGGTCGTGGATGAGTACGTGCACATCCATGACGAGGACAAGGACAAGGATGAGGAAGAAAACAAGGTGATGGACAAAGATAGGGACAATATGCTGTTGAATACAAGGTTGATGTTAATATTGAAGTTGGTGAGCGATTGCATTCAGATCGTTTAGAAGGAACTAATGAAGAAACTCATGACGAGCAAGTAGCTGAAGAGCCATCATAAGCTACTAATGAACGTCAAGAATTGCAAGTTTTTTGTCGAGGCCGACGCGAAAGAAAAGTATGTATGTGGTGTCAATCATAATTTAACATGTCTATCTCATTTTGTACTTAAGCAATTATTGTATTAAGAAAATAGTTGTTATTAATAAAGATCATTTCAATATTATGGAGTTTTTTTTAATAACATGACATAGTTAAGAATCAGATGAACATATACCTATGCTTGCACTTGTATATATGATTACATACGGAAGGTCTTGAGGTAGTGAAATTGCGATCTAGGGATCCAAAAATTATTTTGTTGCTTTTAAAAGTTCGTGTTGGGCTATTAGAATGCGTTAGAACTGGTCTTGCAGAAAAAGGTCTCTCGAATTGGTCACAGTGATTGAAAACAACTTTCTGATTTCTTAACTTTCAATTAAAAGCTAGAATTGAAGTGAGGTAGTGAAATTGTGATCTGGGGATCCAAAAATTATTTCATTGCTTCCGAGAGTTTGTGTTAGGGTATTAGAACACGTTGAAACTGGTCTCACAAAAAAAAACCTCTCGAATTGGCCGCAGTGATTGAGAACAACTTTCCAATTTCTTAACTTTCACTTAAAAGCTAGAATGGAAGTGAGGTACTAAAATTGCGACCTGGGGATCCAAAAATTATTTCGTTGCTTTCGAGAGTTCATGTCAGGGTATTAGAATGCACTAGAATTGGTCTCGTGGAAAAATGCCTCCCGAATTGGTTGTCGTGATCGAAAACAACTATCTATTTTCTTAACTTTCACTTAAAAGCTAGAATTGAAGTTTGGTAGTGAAATTCTTAACTTTCAACTTATTATTTCGTCACTTTTGGGTGTTCATGTCGGGGTATTAGAACGCGTTGGAACTGGTTTTCGCAGAAAAAGGCCTCCTGGATTGGTTGTGATGATCGAAAACAACTTTCCAATTTCTTAACTTTCACTTAAAAGCTAGAATTGAAGTGAGGTAGTAAAATTGTGATCCGGGGATTCAAAAATTATTCTATTGCTTCCGGGAGTTTGTGTCGGGCTATTAGAATGCGTTGGAATTGGTCTCGCAAAAAATAGTCTTCCAGATTGGCCGTGGTGATCAAAAACAACTTTCTAATTTCTTAACTTTCACTTAAAAGCTAGAATTGAAGCGAAGTAGTAACATTGCAGTCTAGGGATCCAAAAATTATTTCATCACCTCCGAGAGTTCATGTCAAGCTATTAGAACACGCTAGAACTGGTCTTGCAGAAAAAGGCCTCCCGGATTGGTCGCGATCATCAAAAATAGGTTCACAATTTCTTAACTTTCACTTAAAAATTAGAATTGAAGTGAGGTAGTGAAACTGAAATCCAGGGATCCAAAAATTATTTCGTCACTTTCGAGAGTTCTTGTCGGGCTATTAGAACTCGCTGAAACTAGTCTCGCAAAAAAAGGCATCTCGAATTGGCCACGGTAATCGAAAAAAGCTTTTCAATTTTTTAACTTTCACTTAAAAGCTAGAATTGAGATGAGGTAGTGAAATTGCGATCCGAATATCCAAAAATTATTTTGTTACTTTCATGGTTTGTGTCAAGCTATTAGAACATGCTGGAACTGGTCTCGCAGAAAAAGGCATCCCAGATTGGCCGCAGTGATCAAAAAATAGGTTTTCAATTTTTTTAACTTTCACTTAAAAGCTAGAATTGAAGTGAGGTAATAAAATTGTGATTTGGGGATCCAAAAATTATTCATCACTTCCGGAAGTTCGTGTCGGGCTATTAAAACACATTAAAACTGGTCTTGCCAAAAAACCCCTCCCAAATACAATGATCGAAAATAGGTTTTCGAATTCATAACTTTCAATAAAAAGTTAGAATTCAAGTGAGGTAATGAAATTGCGATCCGGGCATCGAAAATTTATTTCATCACTTCCGGGAGTTCATGTTAGGCTATTAAAACGCTCTAGAACTAGTCTCACTGAAAAAAGGCCTCCCGAATTAGTCTTTGTGGTCGAAAATAATTTTCAATTTCTTAAAAGAAGAAAAAAAAATTAGTCAAAGTGATGTTGTGACATCACTTGAAGCCAATAACCAACTTTAAACAAGAAAAAAAAAATTTTAAATCGAAGTGATGCCGCCCACCCAATGGGCGGCATCACTTTGGAATAAAAATAAAGATGTCAACCATTGGAAGGGCGGCATCATGTTCCAAACAAACTTTCTTGATGTCGCTCATTCAATGGGGGGCATTATATTACAAAAAAAAATGTTATAGGCAAGTTGTTGCTTAGCTGGCGATGACATAGAGCTCAATTGGCAGCAACTTGCCTAAAATGAGATTTAAAATTAAGTTCAGCCTGAAATAAGATATATTAATTTAATCACGCCTTAGTAGATCTTTTTGCCGCAACTTGTCTATCAGTTCTTATAAGAATCTGTCATTTTATATACTATTTTAAGGGTTCTTTAAGAGGAGAGCAATGGTGAGAGAATTAGGAACAATGCTCTTCACATTATCTAGGCTAGTTGTGCTCGAAGTTGTTTTGTATTAGTAAGTTCTTAAGTTGATTTGATCCATCTTGAGGTATTGATATCTACTCGTTGCCAATTGAGTGTGATTGCAAGGTACTTCAACTAGAGTTAAACTTGCTTAGCTAAGTTCAAATATGGTGCAAGAGCTACATTAGATACCACTTTTTGAGTTGATTATTTATCAAGTTTGATTTGTCATATAGGAGGCACGTCTCCTTAATATTGATGAGATAACTTTTTTTTTTTTTTCTTAAAATGGAGTATATTTTGCATTAGAAATCTAAAAGATGATCCTAATAATTCTTTATTAATTCATGTGTATAGTATAATGTGTGAGCGAACTTTATCAAATATTTTGCAAGAATTCTATTAGTCAGAACACCATTATCAACTATGCTTTCAGACTTTTTTATTTTATTTTATTTTTTTGGCTTTGAGTTTTTCTTTTCTTTTCTTTTTTATTTTTAACATGCAATGAACCTCTATAACAATTTTCAATTAAAAAAATATAAAATTATTTGTGGTTAATGAAGCTCTCAATACCTTGTCTTCACTCTTAGATGGTAAATGGTGATGATAATTTGTTATGCATTGTTGAACTGTTATTACTAGCTATAATTTCTCAAGTTAAATTAAATAATTTTTAATATGGTATTTTAGTCTTGATTTTGTAAGAATTTTTGCAAGTGCTTACTTGTCTTACCCCACTTGTTGCTATATGTTTGTCTTCTACATCATTTTGTTCAGGTTAGATATTATAAGGACAAATAAATGACAAATAAATCTGAGATGTCTTGTCCCTTTTGAGATACTAATCAAAATTATTTTTTAAGAACCATTACAAAATTAAAAATTTCCTTTGATACAGATTCAGCTAAATCTGTGGCAATGGTGATGTTGTTA
>JAJIYU010012402.1:0-14566 GCA_030144865.1 Tinospora cordifolia | reverse complement strand
AGGATTCATACAGGGAATATGGGTGTGTAGGGGAGTAATTTTAGATGTTGTTTTAATATGTTTTTGTTAGTTATGAGGGACAATTTTTGGGTGATGTATGTCTTGTTGGTTTTCTCAAAGTTTTTTTAATCTAATGGTGGGTGAAAAAAGAGAGTTTTAAGTGTTCGTTTTATAGGTAGGGTGTGGGGGACATCTTGTACCTTTTCTTGTATGTTATTTGGCTGGTTCTTTGGAGATGTCTCAAGCTGGTTTTCCTCTAATCTCTTGGTCCAAAACATGGCTGAAAAGTAAAGGTTTCATAGTTGGTTCACAAGGGAATGGAAGAGAAGCAAGGTTGTGGAGATCATGGGCACCTAAGGGTGACCTTTTGTGGCTTTTTCTTTAAAAATTTGCAGGGTTTCTCACCAAGGTTATTGACCGGTTTTCTAGGGAATTTCGGCAGCTGAACGTATGTATGAAATGTGTTGTTTTGATGGCTAGAATGTGGAGAGAAAAAATTAGGAAAAGGAGCAAGAAGGGAAAAAGAACTCAAGTGTTGATGGCATTTCTAAGTGTAGTAGTTTGTGTTGATTTTCTTGATGATGGTTCAAAGTTGGCTCGACACAATAGATTGCAGTTTTCTCTAGGTTGTCCAGATGAGGAAGAAGGAGAAAATAATGAGCCAAATTGCACTAAGAGAGGGGGAGGAACAAGTAGCTTTCTCGGGTAAATTTTCTCTAAAATTGGCTACACTGCCATATTTTAGGTGCATATCGTATTATCTTCAAGATATAGTAATTTTTTCAATTCTAATCCTTTGAAAACAATTTGAATATCAAATACTCACCTTAGCCTTCTCCATTGGCTATCCAATTTTGGTTGGAAATGAGAGAATATCCAATTTTGTTATCATTTCTATTTGAACATGTTTGTGTGTTAAATTAGCAACCATTTTTTTATTTGAATTTTAAATTTATTCTCCACGGAGCACCACTTAAAGTGTGAATCAATGGTCCCTACGGTACTTTAATCTTGTGAAAACAGTCCACACATACTTACCACATGTCCTAATTTTTAGTTGGACAAAATTTGAGCTCTTGGATGTTTGCGTGTGGCATCATCTATGTTATTAATTTGTAAATTTTTGTTTCATGGCCTAAGATCTTTGGTCGCCCAAGATTTAATCTAGGTTGTTCATTTGATCTCTTGATCTCGACTCATAAGTTGACAATTGTTTGCACTATTGCATGACACTTGTCAATACTAAATGACATACAATATACCCGTGGAACTATCTGGACATGTCATGTGTCATACTTTTGATATCCCCTACTTTTGTCATTTGTAGCTATTTGTGCCCTAATATTATTCTCATAAGTAGTTTTATGGGTTATATTTTGTGTGAAAAGGCCGGTTTGCTCTTATGCGATAAAATTATTATTTTGTTTCTAAGTAGTCAAATTAATCACATGTGAGTCAAAATGTTCACGCTGACATTATTCTAGGTTTAAATGAGTTGTATTTAATTAAAAATGACACATGTACCTTCAGGTTGTAAAATGACTATTTTACCAATGGAAGGTCAAACTTTATATCCAAGGTTCACAAGTTTGGTCTAGAAATTTCACATCACTTGAGACCTTAAAATCTGACATTTTGTATACCTAATTTCTAAGTATTCCTTTATTTTATGGAATTTGTGTTTTATAAATTTATTTATTAATATTTATTTAATTAATTATTTAATTTAAAAAAATTCTAGAATTTTTCTAGGTATTACATGGGGTTGATGACTATTTGATTTGGCGTGCTATGTTTGATTGTTGTTATAGAGATATTAAGTTTTCTTACAAATGCATTTATTGAAAATATGTCATTCAACCTTATTGCACATATTTTAGTTTTGTACAAAATAATGCCAAAAAATAGATATTGTTGGGACTAATATGTCACGTTGATAATTGTGCAGACACAATGTGATCATTTGGTGTACATTTTAGCTATGTAAGATCTTACTCATCATGCATGATTATGCACATCCATCAAGGGTTCCCAAATCAGTCATTAGGCATAACTGAAGTGGAAATAGTTAATCATACTATCACGGTCAATATGGCAAGAGGGTGTTTTAATTGCTACTACATATTGTAGCCATATTCATGCTGTGTAGGACTCTTTTATATGGTATTCATGAATATGAAAAATATGTGCATAAAGAAAGTGCAAGCTTAATCATGACATTGTGTTTATTTTCCTTTAAACATATCTTTCAGAAACTCAATTAAAAGGAAATTATGTTTGAATTAAGTTTTTTAAATAAGTTTGTTGGCTAGATATGGTCATATTATTGAACTAACTTGGCAAGATTTTTAAAATTTGAATTTATTGTTATAAAGAATGTGAGACATGATCTTCTATTATTAAACATATTGCTAATCATTTGAAAATGAAGAAGATCCTTCCAAAAGATTTAGATTGATTCCATCTAATTTGATGATTTAGTGTCCTTTAACAATTGCGACAGCACATGCAACAATCTAATGCATTAGATCTTGACGACTATGGAACGAATTGTCCCTTCTTGCCTATAAATAAATACAAAATATGCAAGGGTTCAAGCACATCAATGGAATGTGAAGAGCTTAATATCTATATCTACAGTGTTCCCTTCTTTGTGGTTAAGCATTATTGTAAATTCTTTTCGTAAAGGCATTTCTTAAAGCAATTAGTGCGAGGAGACTTAAGAAGTTGTGAGATCAGTGTGGTATGATCAATAATATCAATGGTAGCTTATCAAAACTTAGATAAATCTACAAGAGACGAGTATAATTTGTCTCAATTTCATAAAGAACTAGTTGTAAAGTATGGCATCAGTATATTAGGTCACTACATCGCTCCTATTGCAATAGTAATTAGCTTTGATATTGTTAGAACTTTTTATTTGGGCGTAGTCCCATAGATATAAGCATTTTCAAACTGTGTTACCAATCTCATGCCTCATTTATCTTGCTTTATTTTATTTTATTTTATCTTGTTTTAATATGATGTGTAATACACTTATTACTGTCACTTACATGACTAACGAACTAGCATTTGTGGCTTCAAAACATAGTTGATTTAGTTTGACCTTTGTTAGGACCAAATTTGTCAAGGAAATCTCAATTCAAGGAAGAAGTTTCGATTTAGATGAAATTATTGGTTGGAAACTTTCACATGATAATAAGTAATGAGGATGGAACATGCTTGTGATCATTTTCTTTATATACGTGCATAGTTTCCAAAGTAATCATAATCATGAAAAGGTAATACTGATATTATTGTAGTAGATTGGGGTTCACAATAAATTTGAGTACCATGGTGTTACATTCCACATGGTAGTTTGATCGCTACTGCACAAAACTGAATTATATGAGGACCTCTCAGCACACAAGAAGTTTGGTGAGTGAGCTGCCACTCTCATGAGACTTGCAAACTTAAAAACATTAATAATTTAAAGCCTTATAACAAATTCTAAAAATTAATAAAAACATAAATAAAATAGTTACAATTTACATGCCTCGTGAGGGAGGAAGCCTTAACCACTAACACGCACATATGAAATAATTTCATTTATCAACAAATCCTAATGTACAACAATAAATGAACCTTACAAACCACCAACAAGCCAAGCATTTCCAAGAGAGTGGTATGATAGCACTCTCACACTACAATCTAGCAAGAGACCAACTTGTTTTCACATGAATATTTACACCACCAAGCTCTGACTTCAATAGATATTGCCATCAGCTATAGTTAACTTGTGGTGACCTGAATAACCTTCTAACCACCCATTGAACGGGTCTTAGTAACTGTGCTCTCTTCTTCCTCCAAAACCAAATGGCAGCGTTGTATTGTTCATTCCGAATCTTTCGGGTTGCTGCCCTCCAATCAAATTTCTCCATTTCTTCCCTTGCCGCTTTTCCAATGGTTTCTCTCAATTCATAATTAGATAAAAGAGGCACCAATTTGCTCAAGCAGTCATCAAGATCTCCAGGGTTGAAAAGGAATCCTGTCTTTCCCTCCTGACTTTCCGGAATTATGTCTGGGATTCCCCCGGCACGAGCTGCCACAACCGGAACACCTGAAGACATGGCTTCCAGGACCACAAGACCAAGAGTTTCTGATTCTGATGGCATTACGAAAACGTCACCACTTGCATATGCCTGTGAGAGCACTTCACCTTGCAACATCCCTGTAAACACAGCAGGCATGCCAGCAAACATCTTTTCCAGCTCCTCCCTGCCACGTAACCATGCTTGTGAACTTTAAATGGCATACATCAAAAGATGTACCCCTTCAAGAGGTACAAGAAATGCAAAACAAAATCAAAATGGATAATCGAATTTTCTTTGCATCTTGAGGGCACAAATAGCTATATATATATGTGTGTGTGTGTGTGTGTAGAGAAAAAAAAAAAAAAAAAAAAGACTTATGATCATCAAATGCAATGTTGGGCATTCTTTTGAACAGTACAGAGAAAAGGTAGCAATTAAGAGAAGATTTCAGAATTTCAGAATTTCAGAATTTCAGAATGATGGATAAAATCATCTGATTCAGCAAGCATATGGCATATCAGAATATCGTGATCTCAATAACTGATATGTTCCAGTTCTCTTGCCTCTATTAAGACCAGATATTTACATGATAATTTGTCATGTAGCACATAGAGAAATGAGGCTTCTACAACTCAAGCAATTTACGTTCCCTTAGATGTAGCCTTAACATATATGTTTCATGTCTGCCAACGTTCTCAAAGTTTGCACATGCTGGCATATGAAGAACAAGGTTGAGGTTTCACATCTACAGTGTGCCACAGACCATTTATAATCTTTACAAGGGATTTTAATATAAAGTTTTTAAGTGTAATACTATTATGTTAGCTAACATGGATTGCCATAGACTAACTATATCACATCAACAAATTCAATATAAAAGTCAAAAATTACAAACACTAAGCCTCTTTCTAGAATTTCAAAAGCTTTTACTCTAATTTGTCAGCTAACCAATGAAACTAGAAGATACAGTAACCAACCTGTAAGGTCCATCTCCAATAAAAGCAATTCGTACTTCTGGAAGCTTATCCATTACCCTAAATATCATGTGCAGGCAACAAGATAAGAACACAGATCAAATGAGGTGTATTACAAACCTAAAAAGAATTGGCCAAAGTGAGTAAGAATGTTTATTTATTTTTATAGGTGTAAATAAAAGCCAAGGTTGGAGAACGTCGTCAGTAGAGAAACATGAATAGCATTCTTAACATTCCATGACCAATGCATGAGAAGAAACTAAAGAAAGATAATAAAATAAAATAAGTCTTTTAGCTTGTGCAAGAAAATAATCATATAAGGCTAGGAGAAAAGCAAGGGCAAGGAATCATCACCAGAGGACACAAACTTGAACCTGGAAAAAAGCCTGTCTCCAATGTTGGATTAAGGCTGTTTACGTTCTTCCTTCCTCAAACTCAATGACAGTGGGAGACCACTTCATAATAAATACTTCAAAATAAATTTATCCACATGATTCTAAAGTGTGGCATACTGTTAAAGTTCGACCATAAGCAAGTCTAATGTTAACTAAGAAACTCAAAAGGTAAACCATCAAATGGGATTCTTCTTGACCAATGGAAGAGCACAATTGGTCTTCTAAATTGGACTTTTGAAAATAGCATTTTCTCCACAACAAATCCAACAAATCCAAGTCTGAATAAAACAAATCCAAGTCTGAATACAATAAATCCAAGTTCTGAATGATGAACAATAAGTATTACTCTCTATACAACTTACACACCCTCTAAAATGTCTAAAGGCAAGATTTGATAATTCGAAAGAGAAAAGCAAAACTTACTTTTTGAGGAAATCCAAACTTTTTTCAACTCCTAATCTTCCAACATGGATTATCAAAGGTTTGTCAGGTTCACCGTTGCTGATTAGACAGGAAACATTAGATTTAGGGCAAAGTGACATACTGCGGCAAAAGAGCAAGAGGAAGGCAAGCGTTGTACCTAAGTCTCAATCGCATTTCATTGCTCCGGAAGCGGGGATGGAAGCTTTCTGAATCAACACCTTTGTTCCAGAGACGTATTTTATTAGCTGCAAGCCATTAGTAAGGTGTAATTTATGAGTGTTTCATCCCGATATGAGCTAATTTCTAAAAATTTTATAGTTGGGAAACATGCATTAGGTGAGCTATAGCAAACCATTTATTACTTTGAAAGATTACGGCACATACACCTTATCCCAAATACTAGGGCCAGCAAAATAGATAAAACAACCTAGAGGGAAGAAATTCAAACTCTCAAAGAAAATAAACAACAATTAAGCATTAAGTAAAAACTATGTACCTAGAGCCTAATGCTTTAGGCAGAGTATAAATATACTGGTTATCTAATAAAGGCACAATTGAGGAATAAGTGCAAATAATATTTCGAAATCACATAACACAGTTACAAGGACACAAAAAATAATGATTGTCTTATGGTTCTAATTAGATTTTAATTACAAACAACCAAGTCCTAGAAAAAGGTGCAAATTCTTCTCTAGGCGCGTGAACATGATCTTTCTGCAGGAATGATTTGAAAAAAAAAATAAATGAAATATTTTTTTTTTGGAAGAGAAGACCTTATCAATGTTGATGATAGTACTGCAGCACTACGAGCTTCTCATCTAGATCAAACCAAAAAGGTTAAAACAAGCAGTAAATGTTGAAATTTGTAGCAGTTGAATAGTAGATTAGAGATTCGACCATTTACAGGTAATATATTAGTAGCAAATTTTACAAAAATTGGGTCATTGCTTTGGTGCAATATTAATGGTTTGGGCTCAGCCGCAAGAAAATGCAATAAACATCGCATACAATCAACTAGTTCTGTGAGTGTTTCTTTCTTATCATAGAAGGTATATGGGAAAAAAAAAAGAAGAAAAACCTATGCCATGCATTAATGCTTGTTTTTACCTGCAGTCACCTGAGCTGCAAGGAGATCCCTCCCAATGGCAACTGAAGGCACCAGCGTCAGATCAGCAGCCCTGTGAAGAAATTCTAGACGAATAAACATGAAAGTCAGCAGTCTATCTTTCTGAATAATTATACCAACTTGGGAAAGGAATCCAGTAAAGACAATCTTACTTATGATCATCCACATTGGTTTCACCAACCAACTAAAGGTGTATCTTGGGATGTATCTGCCGACAGCACACCAAGAATTAGACTTTGACATATAAAGCACTGAGATGCACCGAAGAAAAAATATAATCTAAGAACTAAAAAGCAATTTTCTTTGTGTGTCTGTGTGTAGAGTAGGAGAAAAAATAACACCATGAGAAAATAGGTTACAAATGACACCATATGACCATGCAGTCTTTCAATCCTTCTTAAAAGGAAGTGACACTACAGAAGGTGACTTTCTGCTAGGAAATTACAAACGAAAGGAAGAACAGTAAGATCTATACAAGCCTAAGTTAAACATTAATCATCAATGGGGATCAAAAGGGCTTACTTCAGCTAGTAACAGATACTAGTCATCAGTTTCAAATGAAACTCTTGAAACCTTGGCAGGCAAATCCCCTCCCTTTTTAACTCTTTTTAAGAAAGAGATGAAGGGTATTACGAATCACAAATTTGCAAAGGCCAACCCAAAGGATGCCAACCGCCAAAAGATGTTGAAACCAAAAGGCAAAAGCAATCTGACAAGGTTTGTCCAATCAAAATATATCTCCATACCAAATCAACAACAATAATAACAGAAATTATATTCCTAAGCAAGAAAAAGGTGATCGATTCAGTGGATTTAGCATTTGATAAGGGTATATTTTTAAGAGAAACTAGCATTTGAATCAGTAAATGGTGGTGTGACCTATCCTCAAACATTAATGGCACTGGTATAAAATGACAAGCGAGATGGCTCTTTCGAGTCCTTTTAACTTTTTCTGATCATTTATGTCAAGTTCTAGATGTATCAACATATCCCAACTCTAAGGAGTTCTTCAAGATTAATTGTCAACAAAGTCAAACACACAATGCATCCATAACTTTCAATAAAGATCTGACATGTATGGTAGAATCAACCCAGAAAATAAAAATAAATAAAAATTGCAAAGGATAAAGTTGTCCAATGTGTGTCACCGTCAAAGACTACAGCTTAAAACCAACTGAATCGAGGAGGAAAACTATTAATTTATGATTAGACCTTCACCAATAAATCAACTAATCAAGTCGCAACCCTCTAAAAAGAAAACTATTTGGTGATTGTAGTCTCTACTACATCAAAAGAGCCTTAGAATTTCAAGTTCTAATCGAATAAATTAAGATATTTGCAAGGTTATACCTCTACTCCAAAAAGAGGTGACAAGATAAAAATATTAAGCTAAAATGTAAATTTTTGTTCTCCTCATAAAAATCTTTTAGAAGTTGTAAGTAGATTTAACTAACACCTACAAAGTCATTATTTACCCAGAAACTAGAAAAAAAAAAAGAATTAAATCGTCGAATGTTTCAAAGGTGTATAAAAACTATTTATTTCATGTGTTCTCTTGTAATTGTCTAAATGACGGTAGGCTTGGCACAACTATTAAGACTGCACCACTTTGACCAGAATATCATAAGCTTGAATCCAGAAAAAAAAACAATCTCAACATGGAGATTAGGCTTCTCCAGATTTTTATAATTATGGTAACGCATTATTGCCTACTTAGTAGTAAATGTTACATCCAGTGCCATGTGCCTCAGGTGCATGGATGGGGCAAGACCAAGACACTTTAAAGAAATATGACACGATGAACACAAACAACCACCTAATAATTGTTCATAGGAAAAATTTAACGTTGAATTAATATCTAACAGCTTTGGAAAGGTACAAGAAGAATCAAACTTACATTGGCACATGAGTGTGGTATGACATTACTATAGGAACACACAAGAGTTTTGCAATGATCAGAGCACCAAACACCTATTGCAAATTATAGCATGATAGTCAGCCTCACATTTCAATAGGAATAAGCAGGACATCCATTCATATGGGATGGAATATTGCCAAAGGGATTCATGAACACCGAACAGGACTCTCCAATTAAATGAAATACAAACAAACTTCCTCCCTGGCACTTACCATAATTCCAGGTGATGATGCATGTATTATGTCAGGCTTGAAGTTGGCAACCTCTGATATTATTCTAGGACTGAGAGCTAATGATAGTGGTACTTTTTTGTACCAAGGGCAAGGGAAACTGCAAAGGTGAAAAATGAGAACCATTAGCTAAAAAAAAAAAAAAAAAGAAAGAAAGAAAAGAAAAGAAAAAAAGAAAAGGAAAGAAAGTACAGTAATAACCTGATTGCTGTACTGAATATCCTACTTAATTTCATAGAGAAATGCTACCATGATCCTTTACTGTTTTACAGAGAATTAAGATCAAGAGTCTGTACATACGCACAGGGCTAGATGTCTAACATTAAAGCAAGGCCTTACAAGTAATATACAGAACAGTGAGAGAGGTAATTCCTATCATCTCTTTAAAAAATGATCCTGATACACAAAACCATGGTTTCACTTATAACATGAAGCATGGAGAAGATGGCAATGGACTAAAATATGAGGCATAAACCTCACTGATAAGTAGAACAAACTAAACTAATTAATACAAAAACAACTAAAAAAAATTTACAGTGAGTAGTCACTTTCAACTTGGGGGAAGATAATTTTGTTAATTTGATTACTTCATAGTAGCTTATCCTTGTTGAGCTAAGAACAGTGGAAGAAAAGAAAATTTCTTAACCATTTTCTACCATCAAAAATTTGTACTAAAGAGAGTGGATCTTCCTTTAGTTGCTTGATTTATTTAGTAGTGTATGTTATAGGTTTGAGGGTCCAGATCTCTCAAAGAGGAACAACACCAGAATAACGTTATTTCCCTGTCCTGCTAAATAAAAGTAGCCAAACATGTGCTTGAGTCCAATTTCTTAGACAAATGATACAGCTACAACAAAAGGAAGGAAACAAAGGTGGGAGATATCGAACATTAAAATGAAGTAGATTTGATAAAATGCTAAACTTTTGTCAAGACATAATTGAACTTACTTGACTTTGAAGGTAAACCTCATACTTCATCCACTTAACTGACTTGAGTTAAATAAAAAAGTTCACTGAATGAGATTGACTGATTTAAACATTATCCCACACTTTTGTCAAAATATGAAAGAAATTCACTTTTGAGCAACAAACTACAATCTAAATATAGCCTACGTTACCTGAAAGTGTATGGGTGTCACATACAGCACATATATAGATGTCAAATTTGTTCGTCTTCAAATTCTAGGATCCATGACACAGTTATATTATATGATATTCTTTCTTCTTCTTTTTTTCCTTCTTTTCGTACATTTATTATCTATTTTGTCCTTCCATTTAAGTGATTTCACCTATTGGTATTACCTTCTTTTATGTTTTAACTTTTTTCCACTGGAGAGTATACATATCAGTATTCCAAAATCTAAAATTGCCCGACACGTATCCCATACCCGTGTTGTATATCATGAAGAGTTAGGCTTAGATATACCCGCCTAAAGTAAAGAGTCCAAGTAACTTAGATTCTTGATACAGCAGCTAGAAGTAAATGAAAATGCCAAATAATTTGAGCTTAGGTGAGGGAAGCAACCTTCGAGATCCAATAATTTTTGCTCCATAAAACTCCTGGGGTACTCCTTCATGGGTGGTAACAACCATGACCTACACATTGAATGAAGAAACTGGTTGTCAGCTGGTAATTCAAAGCTGCCTCTATAAATAATAATGAAATTAACTCTAGCCAGAATTATTAAGGCCTAGACAAGACTTCATATGTAATTATGACTCAAAATTTAAAACTTTGGTTCTAAAACCCGATTGTTGCAAATGCTTAAATTAGGAAGCTCAGAGCATTACCAAAATTGAGTCTCCTCATGATATATGTTATCTCGATGACCATGGTGGTTATTTGAAATTTACAAAATCATTCCATAATAGAGAATTACTGACATGTCAATGGTAACAACAAAGTTCAAAAAATAAATGCATAATTAAATAATTACCTCATCTCCCATTTCACGTAGGTATTTGATGAAATTCTGGAAGCGGTTTTTGTATCCAGATATGTAACTGCCAATTGCAAGGAAATATTAAACCATACATGTAGCATTTGGACAAGAAATAAATAATATTTGATGATTTTCTAGTCAGTAAGCAAATAACAGAATTAAAATACCAATTATAGGTTTTAAACCACACAATCATATCATTTGCAATAATTTCAGCCAAACTGAAACATGAGCATAACTCATAAAGAATAAAAAGGTAAATGAAATGTAAATGGGTGTTTCTTAATGGCACCATAGCTTTCGCTAAAGAAACCAACTAAAATGATATGTAAAACTGTTGAATCAGAGCTTGATTACAAAGCCCTAACTAAAAGCCTCCAAAATTATTGTGGAAAGTAGAACCTATAAAATATCCCGTGAGATTCATACCAAAACTAGCAAACTGTAAAACTAATTGACACAATTGGTTAAAAGGGCTTTGAAACTCCAAGATTCTTGGTTCAACTCTTGTCACCCCCTCACCCCAGGGATTAATAAGTCAAGAATAGTCCTAATGCCCCCAAAGAGTGTGGTTTGGTGATGGAACTAGTTATGCAACTACCTACTAATATTGCATCCTCTCAAAAAAATTAAATAAATAAAAAAGAAAATAAGAAAAGGAAAGAGAAAAAGAAAGAATGAGCCTTTCCTCCCACTATCAAACCAATTAACCACTTTCTTGTTCATGCCTCTCCCCCCCATCTTGAAATTTTCATTTCTTTAGAGCATTGTCTCCTAGAGAATTTGCAGAAATCTCAAACATCTTGAATGATTTAGAATCTTTTTGGTTATCATAGCTCCTAGATAGTTTGTCATGGTACCTCACTAGCAGACTATCTGCCACCAAATCCTTCAACAATCTTTTTTATGATTCGCCATGTTTCAACCCTTTCCATCGTCCCGAGTTTTATGGCAAGTGAAAGTCTCAACTAAGATTAGGATATTTCCATGGTTACTTGCTCGCAAAAGCATTAATATTAGTAATATGATTTAGAGGATGGCACGTACTTGGTGTTTTTCCCCACATTGTCATTCATTTTTTATGTGTAGGATGGTGAAAGCACTGAGCATATGTTCTTACATTGCAGGGGAAATTTGGTTCATTGGTCATCCTTCTCAAACAGTCGTAACAAGGCACTAGACAGTATTGATAAGGGACTTTCACTCTCTCGCCTTTCTAATCTCTCTAGAGGCAGGAAGTAGACATGGCTCCCTGTGTTACATGCCACATTATTAGGGTCCCTTTGGTTCAAGAGAAATAATAGAATGTTTAACAATAACCAAGGACTATGAGATCCTTTGGGAAAATATCAAGCTAATAGACAACACATGGGTTCATGCTTCCCCTGGGAAAACAGAGAGTTGATTGCATGTTGGTCTCTAAACTAGAGTGATTGTCTCTTGTAAATAGTAAAACCAACATTCACCAAAAAGCTGTATAAGGAGCTTGCAAATAGCTCTAGCAATCCATACAACTAGCATCCATGGTATCAAAACTAGCAAATAGTAAAACTAATATAAAAGGATATATTAGGAAAACATTCTTTCTTTGTAAAATAAGATTATAGGAAAACGAAATAATTCAAGGAAGAATGTAAAAGGCCAAAAGAAAAAGCTTATTTAAAACATATATTATTCTTCCTAACTGGACAAATTGCAATTCTTTATAAAGCATAATTCATGAAGATGTTTTCTAACTACATGGAGTTTGCTACATAAATTTACTTCTTCAACTCCACTCCCTGTCAAGGATAAGTCAACATGGGACATTGGAGCCATTTACATAGTCTGACCACGTGGATTCATGTTTTAGTTGATCAAACTGAAAGTTTGAAGCTTAAAACAACAATGATACTGAAAGAGAGAGTTGGCTTATGTAAAGACTCTTTCTATTAAAACCACTTGACCTAAATCTCTAGCTAATAAATAGAAGTCCAACTATACATATAGAGGAAACATAGAAATTAATACTTCCTCCTCATACGCATGACGGCATGTGACTAGATTTATCATAGAACGGAAAAACACAACTAATAAATGAAACAAACAAGGAAAACAAATGCCAGACCATATGAACATAGGGACTCGAGAATACTAAAGCTCTGATACGATGTTAAAGGAGCAGCTTAACCTAGAAACAACAGGTGATAAGATAAGTAGCGGTTTAACTTTGTAAATGAAATGAAATTGAAAAGAAGTTGAATAAGCAAAAACAGAATCATGTAAGGAAATGGCAGAATAGGGAGAGAAGCTCACGCAAAAGGAGAAGGTTCAACAAAGAGCGCAATGCGGCGAGGCTTGGAATTTCCTTCATTTTCCTCGACAACAAGAGGCTTCTCTTCTTCCTTCACTTCCGTGATGGACATATTCTCGTTACCTGCAAAAGCTACTCCACTCCGTCTCTTCTTACCTTCAACTAATTGCAACGAATTTCTTTGGAAACCGCACGAGTGAATCAGCTTGAGTTTTCTCCTCAAAGGAGGAACAAAGGAGAGCGAAAGAGACGAAGAACATGAGCAAGAAGAAGAAGAAAACGAAGAAGAAGAGACAGAAAGAAGAAGAGGAGGGAGAGATACATTTATAGAAGAAATCATGGTGAAGAGAAGAGAAGTGAGTAGCAGGGTGAGACGTGAGAAGGAAGAGAAGGAATCTGAAGAATTTGAATGGAGTTTCGGATAATATGCTTATGAGGTTTAGAGAACAATAATGGGCATAATATGAGTATATGCTCCGCTCGCTCGCTGTTCCTAATGTTTGGGAAAAGAAAGAGGAGAAGAAGAAGAGGAGGGGATCCGCAGCGTGATGATGCGAGCAACGGCAATCAACTAATCTTCAATGGGTCCCGCCCCGGTCTTCTTATCCCACACGGCCGCACCTCCGCATTCTTTTATTTTTATTACCTACAGGGTTCTCCCCCAATAAGCAGGACGATACCGGACGAAAGCCAATAAATATATGAATAATAGTCCAAAACTCACGAAGTTGTTGGGTGTTTATCAATGGTCATATTTTTTAAAAATAAGAATTCATGTTATTTTTTGTTAAAAATATAAGTAAAAAAGAAAATTTGAGTTGATTTTTAAAAGAAAATCGTGGATAAAGAAATGGGTTAGAAGATGGTTCCAGATGCAAATATGACAATACATTAATGGTTTGTAAACAAAAAACATTTTTAGAATATCAATATTTAATTTGTTTGCCACAATACATTTGTTAGATTTTTATGTAAATGCCTTCAGTGTCTTATTTATTTTATTTTAATTTTCAGTCTAACATTTAAACACAACAGATAACTTTTTTTTTGTTTATTGGGGAAAGCCTTTATTGTTTTTTTGTTTATTGGGGAAAGCCTTTATTGCTTTTGCTTATGAGTTGCACGCGATTTACAAGTTTCTCTTTAGTTTAATAGATTATATCAATTTGAATGATATAAATCAGTGTGTGT
>JAJIYU010012401.1:0-14577 GCA_030144865.1 Tinospora cordifolia | reverse complement strand
ATTAAATTTAATTATAAATTATTAAAAAATTTAATATATATATATATATAAGTGAGGGGCTAATAAATAAATAAATAATTTTTTTAGGGACCTCTAAATAATTATTTTGAGAACCGCCTAGGCCCCGCCTAGGCCCTGCCTCGCCTTATGATGGCTTAACGCCTTAAACCGCCTTACCGCCTTGACAACACTGTATAATAGTATCATACCACTCTTGTATATAATCTCTAAATAAGTTTTGTTTAAGGTTTACTAGCAGGCCGACGCCTACCTTACGAAGTGTCCCAAATAGTTAATGCCTTCACCGAGAAGGTGTACTTGAAGGTTGATGCTCACACAAGGAGGTGCCCCAAAACTACACCCTAAATCGATGGATGGGCCATACAAGAAAAGGAAAATATATTGAGGATAATCTTATCATGTTAAAATCAACCTTAAACAAGAAAATGCTTGGAACGCCTAATATTTGATAATAATTGTACATTGTTGTCTTAATTGAGATAATGTCAGTGAAGTGTTTGGGATGATCTATTGGGCTCCTTTGAAGTCACCCTTTCATTTCATTTTTCAGGTACATTTGACTAGAGCGGATTGGATATTGTTCGTAGAGGCATGGTATAAAAATTAGACAAATTTCGTCAAAATTAGCCGAATTAATTAGGTAATTTGAACAATCGAAACGAAGTTCACTTGTAATTATAAAATTATAAAAATTTTTCGAAATCTTTGAAAAAATCAGCAAAGTTCACTTAAAATCGAAGTTTTGAAAATTTTTGTGGAAAAAAATGTATAAAAGTAGTAAGAAAGAGTATTTTTATGAAAGAATTTATGTAGTGCAAAAAGATTTTCTGTATAATTATAAAGATTATACAAAAAATCATTATCTATAAATGAAGAAAATTTAAGGCGAAATATGTATAATTGGAAAGTGACTATCCAAGAGAAAGAAGCATGAGTTGTAGCCTGAAGAAGAGATGATAGAGAGAAGAGAGAGAAGTGAAAAATAAGTTAAACGCCTAAGAGAAGAACGATAAATGAAAATCAGGGTTTATATTAGAGTTTGACAATATTTTTTTTTTCTTTTTTCTAATAGTTTTAAGTTAATATGCGTGATGTGCATTAAGAATTATTAATGTTAACATATATATAGTCGGAACCATTATATGTATAATTTTATATGTATAATGTATTTATTATATTTGTTTTCGACATTTTTAATAGAAATTGTGCATATTTTAACATTTATATAATATTTTTTTTGAATTTTTCTACGTTGGTAAATTTTACAAAAATTCTCTCGAATTTCTCGAACTCTTTAAATTAATTCGAATTTTCAAATGTCGAAGTTTGGAGCGAAGTCGAATTTTCGTTCCTTGCATGGAGGTGACAGTTTAGGCAGCCTCACCAGCAATGTTACCATGGACTTAGGTTTTCAATTGATTTTTCAGTATTTTAAATTATAGATTATTTGTACCAACCAATGGGCTGACTCATTTTATTTTCAATGTTTGGAACTAATTCTTGGTAGCCACACTAACTATTTCCTATTAGTTACTTCGTCTCGATTTTAATATTTGTCGTACCCTATGTGCACCAATTAGATTACATTGATGATGTGACATCCTCTCTCTCGACCAACCTCATCTGTAAAATTAAAGTAATTTAAAATGAATGTTGGCACCTGAGAGCAGTTTTGTAATTTGGCCCTAATGCATGGGTGATCAGAGGGTGGGGTATTACAAAGTTGGTATTAGAGCCTAAGTAGTAGATACACTGGACAAAAGCTTAGGCTCTAGGTCTAAGGAATAAACTTCAAAACATATGTCTAGAGTCTAGGAAAGGACCCTAGATAGTGTATTGGTGATGCAAAGGATGAAGTTGTGGATCATGAAAATAAAAATCTCTAGAACATAGGTTAGAGACAAAAATGTATTAAAAACGAAGCACTTCTTTGATCAGAACACGAGATTGAGATGATCATATGTCTTTGGTTTCTACATGGTATGGGACACATAAGGATTCAAGGATATGGAAGAATCTTAGACTCAGAGAATGACGGACCATATGTGGTGAATGAACAATGACTTTAAAAGATCTTACTACCCTATGCTCTGTCAATATAAAACATTTGGGTATAGTAGAGCTTGGGAGGTTATAGTCATCGAGACATTTGTAAAATTATTTAGATATAATGAGATTTCCAAGTGGAAACATCTGCCATCAAGCAAGAGTGGTACGGAACATTTAAACTTAAAGGCATGGATGAAAGCTTAACAGTTTCTCTATGCTAACGTGAAACTGTTTGATTGCTTATATGTTTGTTGCATGTTTACCATGATTACTATCCGTTGAAAATGCAGTGTGATCCTTAAACCCCAAATCATGTACTAACAACATCAAAGGATTTAGAAACTCCTCACTCAGAACTTAGAATAATAAACTTAGGCCACCTAAACAATGAACAACCTACATACATTAATCTAGAGTCATGATAGCATGACTGATGCAAAATACAAGATGCCACTAATGATATGTTATATAGATGATGGACGCACAAGGCAACAGTGACCGCAATGACAACAACAACAAGAACAAGGAGATTCTCCAAATTGAACATGAGAAAATTGCATTCCTTCGAACGGAAGTAGTCCTAGTGTTTTATCAATTATTGAGGCCTGAGATCAAGCAGAGTCTCTCAATCTCCAACTATGGGACCCTTCAAGAGATAATCAAGCAGCAAGGCAAATCAAGAGGAAGCTTTCCGGAGGAAGGAATGATTAGATATTTAGAGTAATTTAAATGTAGAACATAGTTGTAGTACAGCTAGTCATTGTCAAATGTTTGAAAAACATTTTATTTCCTATCTTTTGAGAAAACAATTATCTATACACATTAAAACCTTTTGGAATGAATAATTGAAATTGTCATTTTCTCGCTTGTCAGCAAACTAGTGCATAATCACTGCCAGAATTAAAACCAAACAGACTTTTAGCTCCCCGTTCTTCCTCCCTATAATGTTTGGCTTTTTTTTTATTGATAAAGTCAAATGAGGTTATTTAGAAGCCATCACAATTTTCATTACTTTTTTTCCATTCCATCCTCTCAACACTCCAAGGATGTCCATATTGAAAAATTATTTCCTTGATATCGCTTGATTGAAATATTGAGTACTAAAATGACTTTTAGCTTGTAGACAATGGCTAGACCAAGAAGAAATGTGGTGAGGGCAACAACCACTGATGAGGCTAGTCAGCAGGCCAAAGGGCGTCAATGCCAACATTAGAGGCTCCAGTAGGGCTAGTTATAGCATAAGAAGTGATGGCTAAGATCACTCAATAGGTGGTAGAGTACGTCATAAGAGCTCTATCTCAAGCATAGATTCCACCTCCTGTCCATCACAAACCCAACCTCAAGCTCAGCATGCCCCTTTGTCTAATGATCTAGTAGTACCAAGTAAACTATGAGAGACGAAGAGTCACACTAACACTACCATCAGGAGAGATCGTGAAAATCTATGGTGATGTGCAAAGAATACCAAGGAATCCTATGGCATCGATATTATGTAGCATGACTCGTAGTGAAGACTTCGTGCAACTTGCAAATAAGGGTACCACTAAAGCACAATGAAGGATCCAAGATATTCAAGTTTTGAGGGAACACCCAAACGTCTTCTCACATGACTTGCTAGGACTACCACCAGAGAACGAGGTAGAGTTCAAGATCAAAGTGTACCCAAGTACAGAAAATAATACATAATTATTATTACTTCTTATTTTTCATGAATAAAATAATTTTTTTAAACTTTTTATTGAATTTCATCTAACTTTGTCAAATTTTATAAATTTTTTGCATTTTTAATTAAAAATAAAAACTTTATTGAACATTGTTAAATTTCTTGAACTTTTTTCAAATTAGCTTTAGAGAATTTTTGTAACTTCAACTTTACATCCACTTGCCACTTTGATGGTTGAAAAAGGAAAATAATTCATGGAAGTTCACTAAATTTTGAGAAATTTTTAAACCATGTTTGTTAGTTTGTTAAATTATTTTAAAAAGTTTATCTTGGCCGATGAAGTTCAAAATAATATAAAACTGTTAGTTTTTTTTTACAAATGATATAACGTTTCTTTATTTTTCAATCATTTTTTTTTATGAGTTTTATCAAAATCTTTACATTTCTTAATTGAAAAAATAGAAATTTTATCTAACTTTATCGAATTTTATCAAATTGTTTTCGCAAAGTTTGCATGCATCATTTGTCTTGCATCCACTTTGCATTTCAATGGTTAAAAAAGAGAAAAATATGTAAGACATATTATCAAATTTCAATGAGTTTTTTAACAATACTACAGCCTATAGGGACCTCCTCCATAGTGAAAGGTCACTCTAACCACCTTTTGTTGTCTTCAGAAATCTCATCCATCTCAAGTCCTTCAATTCCCCAACTCTCCTCCATCTCAAATGAGTAAATGTTCTTGAAATAACTAACTACTTTATTGATCACCCCTTCCCGAGAATTCACATGGTTGCCACCATTGGTTTTAATCTTCAAAATAATGTTTCTATTTTTTCTACCATTTTATTGATCATGTGAAAATTTAGAGTTGGCATCACCTTCTTGTATCTATTTGATTTTTTCCAGAGTCATCATATTGTGCTTAATAATTCTACCAACTCTACCTTCTAGGTCTTTGTAAACGTCCCCAATTATGCATTCCAAAGATCTACTTCCATTCAAGTTTCCAATTGGATTTTCTACCTCCTTCCTAGTCATCATTGTTATGCCAAATTTTCCTCATCTCAAGCCTTGATCAACTCTTTCATTTTTTTTGAGCTTGACCATAAATTTGTGACCGTCCTTCCCAAAGGTCTCAATTGATTGCCATTACAGTCCAATATTTCTTTTGAAATCCATATGAGAGAGCCATGTGTTCTCAAAGTGAAATGGGGATGGACCCCACCACACTCCAGTTGTCTCTGGTATGATCATCTGATGATCTAAAGTGGATATGGTTAATGCCCCTTGACTGAAGGATGGAAAGTTCAAAAGAAAAGTCGATGTGGTTAATGATCATCTTATGATCACCAAACGCAAACAATTCCCTCCACAAATAACAGCTAGCCAACTAACTCATTTCCAAAACAATTATTGAGAGGACAATGATGATGGACCATTGTAATACCTGAAATTTTAGTCATGTAATAACCGAAATTTGAGTTTAAAATACATTTTATTAGCACATATAAGTATATATATGTCATTGATATACAATTAACTAGTTAGCATAGAAGTACAAAAGGATATGCATTAATTAATATTAGACATATAGAAATGTTGGGTAAATACATGCTTCTCTATTTAAATAAGAAAATAATATTTTTAGTATGATATTAATATAGAAAAGTATGTGTATAAAGTATTAATTAGATACACTCATGAAAATAATATTTTGTTTAATATGATAGTAATATACATAGAGAAGTGTATGTGTAAAGGAAATACATTCATGAATAAAATATTTCATTTGGTGTGATGTTAAGGTATGCATATGTAGGAAATGATAGTCCACATTGAAAAGATATAAACACTAGTTGGAAGAGGGCTCTATATAAACCTTCTACTCTACCAATTTCATTCATCCCAAAGACAAGAAAATTCTTCTTGCTCTCTCTCTTTGCCTCCTTCTTGGCAACCTTAGTCCTAGTTCTTCCTTGCTTGAGCTATTCTAAATAGTTCGCGAGGTAGTAGCAACGAAGTGTTACAGAGATTTTAGGAAACGATCTCAAGGTGAGTTTCTTTCCCTTCTTTTAATTTATTATTTTGATTTAGATAATGTTTGCTTGTTTGTTACTTTGATTTTATTATTCGCATTTATGTCATTCAATTATTATGTTGCTCGTGACCAAGAGAATATGCTCTGTAGTTGCGTCTTATACGATCTTCTACATCAGAAATCGGAAGTCAATCTGAATGTTTTACTGTATGAGCTATTATTTATCATGCACCAATATATTGTTTATGACCAAGAGAGTATGTTTTGTAGTTGCGTCTTGTACGATATTCTACATCAGAAATCGGAAGTCAATGTTTGTGAATGTGAATTGTTATATGGTTGGAGTATTTAGATATTGTTGGAATATTTATTTGCTATGTTCTTACATACAAAAATAAGATTAAATAAGATTCCAACCACATATCGGTACGGGGGACTTTCTGTGTTCCATGTAGAATTGGAACTAGCTATCAATACTGACACTAGAATGGAACGGGTTTCTAAAAAGATCCCACTAGAAATGGGTTAAGTTTCAGAATTGATCTCTCCCTAGATCTGGAGCATAGAGGTTATCCCCGTTTGGTCTAAATTACGACGGAAATAATATATTGTTTGAACCGAATTAATCCCTGAAAGTGTTTGATATGCTTGTATTATCTGGTTGAAATAATGAATTAAATAGATGGAATGATTCACTGGGCTTTTTAGCTCACCCCCCTATTTTTCACATTACAGGGAATTAATCAGCTTACGATGAGGGTTATCTATTGAAAGTTTTTATTTATTTCAATGTAGGGCACATAGGCCCAAGCTAAATCATGTATTTCAGTTTGGAATTTAATTTTCGCTGTAATAGATCATTGTACTCAGAATTTTCGAATGAATAAATGAAGAATCTTATTTATTATGATGTAATTTTGTACATAGACTAATGTACACAGGAACCCTAATGGATTTGGGTCTAAGAAGAAGAAAATGTAGCACCGGCCCTCTCTTGAGCATCCCAAGATTTTTTATCAAAGAAAGTTAGATCGTCAGATGACGCAGAAGATGAGACTCGAAAGGCGGGGTGTTACAACCATAGAGCCCAACTAGTGACCAATCTTCTTTTGATACTCCTCTTAGGCAAATAGACATCGGAAGATTTCCCAATATGTTGGCAAGCACTTTCACTAACCTAAAATCCCAAGCTATCATAATACCTCCCACTAAGCCATCATATTGCAAAACAAATAGTAAATAGGTCTATCTCTTGAATCTCAAGCCACAAATTTGTCAAAGTTGTCTTCTACCAAGGATCTTTGTTCTTCATCTCTTGTAGAACTATAATATTTGAGTTAGCTCTATGTATTGCCTTTCTAATCAAACACCTTTGTTGTCCATTCTTGCAACCTCTAATATTCCATAACAATATGTTCATCATGACATCTTGCATTTCCATCTTGCTAAATTCATTATTCTTGAGAAAACTCCTATTTTTTAGTCTTTTAAAATTTTTATGGCGTCCAACACTTGTTCTTATTGTATCTACATATTTTAATGTTCATTTTGTGCATGTAATCCTAATATAGCTCCTTGTTTCTTCAAAGACCCTCTGCTGCTTCTAGAAACACATTTGGATGCAACCCTCCCCACCTCCCCCTCTCTAAATTCCTTCTCACTACTTCATCAAACAAAAATGCGCAGGACGTGCATGGAGAACCATATCACTAGGAGGAATATTGTGCAAACCAACCTCAAACAGTAGCACATTAAATGATTTATACAATGAGGAATTTTGGTGAGTTCCAATTATGAGAAAAAACTGATCTTAAAACGATGATTAATGCCTCCTAAAGATAGGAAATCCTTTTAAACATTAACATTCTGGTTTTACCACAAAGGAGTTTTCTAGATACTTGAGTCTTAACAAGATAGAGTGACAGGTAGCCTATATTTTTAGAAGAACATATAACCCACTTTGGAGATGGCATCTTGCGCCATAAAAGATAAGTGCCCATATCACATTGCTCGAGGAACCTCCAATGCTACTGGAGTAAAAGATCGTCAACAAGGTAGTTCTAGTGCATTGTCGATTGTTATCCGAGACATGTATCACTTGACGATGCCATGTAAATCATCCAAGGTAGAGAAATCAAATTTATACATGCTAAATATAATAAATTTTGTGTTTATTGAGTTGTAATTTTCATTTTGTAGAAGAACCAAGAAACTGAAGCATCAAAACTTTTGCCATAGGATGCACAAAAGGTCTTTACTTCCCAAGCTTAGTTGTTAAATGAAATTGAATTTATGGAAATGTTAAAAGAAGGATGGATTCAAACCATAAACCACATTGTAAACCATAATAGTTGTTCACTTCAATAAATTAAAGAAAGAGAGGGAGAGAGAAAGAGAGAGAGAGAGAGGGCGAGAGAAAGAGTTGAATCCTTTAAAAAAATAATAATACTTGCTAATACAATGATAACTCATTTACTTATTTGGTCTACTTCAAGCTCATAAGCTTTTTTCAATTTTTGTTTTTTCGTTCTTCAAAGAGTTCAATTAGTTTTTAAGAATATTTTATAACACAATAATAACTTATTTATTTGGTTTATATCAAGCCGGCAATTCTTCCTCCCATTTCATCATAATCCCCTTATCTCTTTTTTAACAAAGAAAGAAAAAAAAAATAAAAATAAAAATAGGGAGTTCTTCCTTTCTAGTGTTTTCTAATTTTCTCCTTTCCCTCATCTTGAAATAAATTTGTTTATCCTTGTGCTATTGAGTATTTTGATCTAAGTTATTTTTCTTGAGGAGAGGTGGAATAGATAATCTAGATGAAGCATAATGATTATTCATTGATCCACAACCCATGGATGTCATAGGCATAAACTTAACTATCCCACCCAAAAAACCCAAAATGGGACAACTCTAAAATGGAAAGGAATCCTTGGAACTCATACAGTATTACCTGTTAGCATATCCTCCTCAGTCTTTTAGGTCTCCACTTCACCTCGACCATTATGTCATGGTACTCTTAAAAAGCTTAAGAATGAACAAACAATTTCTAGCTTATTGATATGTTGTTATATATCTTTGCAAGATGATGCTTCATTCTAAAGTGTAATGTCACAATTAGTTTTATTATCTGAATGCATCATAGAGCCATGTTGTCAAATTTTGTCTATCATTTTATTGGTTTATACTTCTCAGCCATAGGAATAATATAAAAATCAACCAAAACATCAAATAGCTCAAGCAAACATAAAATAAATAAATAAATAAAATTAAAAATATTAAAAAAATATTTTTTTTAAAAAAGAAAAAAGAAAAAAGCCTTATAATTTAAAGAACCAAAGTAAGAATAGAAACTATCAATGCATTATCTTTTAGGAAACTAAGCAACAAATGAAGTTTTGCATTAATACAAAAATAACTAAATTATAGGAGGTAAAGAAAGATATGAGCAAGGAAGTTCCCAAGCTTTTGAAAAGCTCAAGGCTATCTCGTTGGGTTTTAAAATAGTGCAATGAAGAAATTAGCAAATCATTCCAACAAATTGATTATATATTGAGTTAAACCAATTTTGATTTTTGAATAAATGTTATGGTTCAATTTGAATCCTACAATTAAACCAAAAATCTTACAATTTTTTGAGATTTTGCAATGTATTTGCAAAATTAAATCATAATAGGTGCAATTTGTCTTGAATCATATGATGTCAAGACTATTGGGTGCTCTAAGAATTGACTAAGGATTCTTACCTTGAAAGAGGAATGGGGACCCTATCTCTATGATTCAGAATTAACACTTTGCCATTGACGTTAGTGACTTAGCTCAATAGCTAGAGCGTCAATTCAATTGATAAATACATCAAGTTCTCTTTTCTACAACCCAAAGATTAATAGTTCTTTATGAAAGAGTTTTGCTGTCATTAAGAAAGTTTATCGATAATATGACTCAACTTCAAAGAGGAAGAGTTTTAAGGATCCTGGAAAGCAATGCTGAAGCAGGGACAGGATATTAAATAATATGAAATAAGGAAAAGAACTTCATTAATTTCAGAAAGTAGCTAACCTCCAATATCTCATGCATCCTCTTCATGTTATATGCATGAAAACTGTCACATTTGAGCCTTACCACCTCCGCCATCCTCCATTTCTCATGAATAATATCCACAATAGCTTGAGTAACACCTGAGACCCCAATCTCCATTGCTTCTTCTGTCCGAACAGATAAATGCCGCAGCCTCCTCAATTCTGACCCTGAAAGTGTCAATTCAGCTAAGGAAGTCTTACTTTTCCTCCTAACTAAATTCCTATCTTCTTCTTCCTTCACCAATGATTCCTCAATTTGAGTCGAAACATTCTGATCACCACGAAGTTCATTCCCTAATTCTATTCGAGATTCTTTTGGTAACCCATCTTGCAAATTCTGCGTCCTCCTCTCTTCTTTGTAGAAAATGCTAATCAAAGAGTTATCACGAGGCACTTTCTCCTTCTCAATTTCTTCATCGGCATACCCAAATCCCCTCAATTTCTCCACAATCTTCCCCATTTTAGAATTGCAAGTAATAAAACTATTGCCATTACCATTCATCTCTTCACGATCATCATCACATTCGCTTGAATCGCCATCACTTTTTGGATAATGCAAGACCGCTTGCGGCCTTTTCGGAAGTTTTAATCCATGAGTTACATTCCATTTGTGCTTCCAACGAGAATTGGAAAACCCATCATTCAACGGACAGCGAGCGATGGGGTTCTCTATAGGTTGATGGCATCCACAAATTGTGTTTCTCGGAATAAAAATTGAATTCCTTGACGGGTATTTTTCAGGGTGGGAATGTTTGAAGAATGAATTATGTTTTACATAGAAACTGCGTCTTCTGAAGGAGATTGATGAATTATACCTCAGTTTATGCAGGCAAACGCCATGGAATATGGGGAAGGAACTCTGAAACAAATCCGAAGAGCTTGTAGAGGATGGGTTCTGCCAACTTTGTAAGAGCGACATCAGAGAATGCAGAGACAGAGATTTGAAAAGGATTCTCAAACAAAAAAGAGTAAGCTCGAGTTGAATGATTCTTTAAGAGAGAAAGATCTAAGACAGGCAAGGAGCCGAGGATGATCGTGGAGGGTTTTAGCGAACACCAACAGAGACCAAACAGGACCAAAAAGATACAAGCTAGGGTCCAATTCCTTTTTTAAAAAAATAATATTACATAAATAAATTATTTTTAAACTATTTAACTTACTTAAAATATACAAAATATACTCAACTTTCAACGGTATTTAATCACGGAAATGTCCGCATAACATTTTTACATTTTTAATTTTTTACTTATGAAGATATTTTTTAAATAAATGTCTCTAATGCTCCACTAACACAGTTTAAGTAGAGATGTCTTTTGAAAAAATGCATCCACTTAAACCACCATTAAAACAAGATTTCACCTTTCTCTATCGCAGTAAAAACCCTATATCGCTGTAAGAAGAAAAAACCCGAACTCAATTGCAGTAACACAGAAAGAAATTGGTGCCCTAGTTTTGCCATCCGTCATCGTCAAAGCTGTAGAGGTAACATTTGGAGAAGAACTTTGTTATCCTACCCTAGATCTGAGTTTGGGAGATGATCTAAGTTTACAAATTATAACACCATATTACAATTTACACTAATGACTTCTTGTCTTTGAAAAAGATTTAAAACTATTTCTGAAATCTTTGAAACTAACATATTTTTTTATATTTTCTTTTCTTTATGTTTTTATTTTTTTGGATTTTTTTTTTAAAAAATCAATGATAAACAAAATGCTGCATAATTTTTTCAATAGAAAATGACAAAAAAAAAATCTCAAAACCTTAAACCTCACAGCAGCATTGAACTAAATATCAACCCTTTGAATTGTATAAATTGATGTTCTTGAGAGAAGAGAACTAAGAAATGGTTTGATGAATAATAATTAGGTTGCCATAAGATTAAATTATGAATTACATTCTAATTATATCAAATATGCAACGCATGCATTTGTTTCCTTTAAATGTATGCCCTCCTGCATTTGTAATTATGTTAGGTTTTCTATGTTTCTCAATAACTTTTTTTCTTTCAATGTCAACGCCCATATTTTTCAGATATATAAAAATTAAAGTCACTTGTATAATTTTATATTAAGACATACAATTCAAACCAAAGCCCAAGCAGAGCCAAACTCTAGTATAAAATTGACCTCGATAAGCTATTATGAGCAGAGGTGGGTCGCCAGTATTATAATATCCATCACCTAAACATGCTTGAACTATTAACCTCACTAAATTATATTTTAAGAAAAATGATTATATAAAAATGATTGTTAAAAAAATATTTTTAATTATATTTGTTATAACTTATGAAAAATATTTCTCAAAATTTTAATACTATTTATTATAACTCAACTTAAATGATTTCATAGTCAATTGCTCAATTTCATATTTCATTAAAAACTATTTTTTATTAAAGACTATAAATAATTATTTAAATATGATATAAATATTCTTATAGAATAGAATGAAATTAAATTGAATAAAAGGAGGATAAAATAAAATGAAAATAAAATAAAATAATTTCATAAGTTTATGTGAATTATTTTATCTCATAATAATAGGATAAGTTGGCAGGAGTGCATGATTAATGTTAATCTCATCTCTTTAGAACAGAAATACAAGAATATGATAATTTATAATTCTATGTATTAAACAACCCCTAAAAGTTAAGTATTAATATAAATAGGTTACAATATATATAAGAATGCTTTTACAATCACTTGCAAATTCTCACATATAACTCCTTACTAAAATTCATATCATATAACTCAAATAAGAGTTTATATAATATAAAGGGTTTAATACAAAAATAGTCTCTAATACAATCATGAAATATAAGGAAACTAATGTACAATTAAATTACTAACTAAAAGTGAAAGAGACCTAATTTTCAACGAGCATTAAGAAAACAACAGACTTAGCACCACACATTGTACCGAAACATTACCTTAGAAAAAAAATGATGAAAGAATTCAAACATGTATAGACTAAAATTAGGATGAAACAAAAAAAAAGTTGTGAATCATGTGACCTGAATTTCACCCCTTATCTTACGGAGGATTTGTAAATTCATCCTTAGCTCAAAACAATAGAATAAGTTCATCCTTAGCCCATAAAAGAATAAGTTTGCTTGAACACTCATAAAAGAATAAGTTTGCTTCAACCTCTAAACAAACATTGTCACGGTTTGATTTCACACCTACAAATAGGTTTGCCTTGAACCTACAAAAAAGCATTGTGGTGATTGTCATCTTATATTGTCATTCTTATACTTTCAATTTTTTATGATATTATTTTTTGATTTAATGTGGTGATTGTGCATATGAACGTAGATGGAAGACAGATTCATTTCAGTGCTATGTTATACTAAAGGAAGAGTAGTATCCAATACCCAAGGTGTGTCGTATGATTGTATGCTAGCTAGCATTACAAGGGTCTTATTTGGTGTTGGATTTGAAGAGTATGAAGGAACAATTCGTAATGCACTATAGATATCTGATGGAGCAAGAATCAACATGACATATAGATATCCTTTGGTTTATGGTGTTGGAACTGTAAACTTTACAAGTTTTCAAATTACAAATAATAAAAGTGTAAGACATATATTTGCAAGAGATGCCACCATCTAATAATATGGAAATTTATGTTGATGTTATTCCATCTAAGGGTCGTGCAAACGGTTCAGGCATAGTACATGCTACGGAGAGAAGGTGGGGAGCATACGTCATCCCGATATGATCATACTCCAATGACCCACAATAATCAATTTAAGCCATACTCTAATGTTCAAGCTTCAACGTCACAAGATGTTGGATTCTTATTCGATGCAAGTTGTTAGTTACATAATAGGTTAACATTATTATGGTAGTTTATAGGTATTCTATGCAAATTTAGTAGGAAATCAAATACATTTGTGCATGATTAGTTGCATGAGTGTTTATCACATGAATTGCATGTTTTATTGCATTTCAAGAATTGTTAAGTGTTGTTTATAGCATTTCTTTCAAAAAATGATGTCCGATGAAGGTTCTTTAGTGTTTGTGCAGGATAGAAATGAAGTAGAGAGAGGATTACATCACAAAGAAGCAAAGAAAAGCTAAAAACAAAGAAGAGTAACCAATTACCGCGGTACAGGAATTGATGACCAAGGTAATTGGAGAAAAGCCAGAAAACCACAGAAAAACAAGTCACACTAGTTACCGCCGTAATCAGACTACTGACCACGGTAACCAAAACATGCATATTGTGAAGAAAATAATGACCGAGCAGTGACCGTAGTTCACAAAATGCCAGAAAACTGTGTTTTCAACAAGGAACGAGGATTACTGTAGTCATTGACCGCGGTAATGCGATTAATTAATTTATTTCTAATTTTGTTTAGGGTTTTTAAGTGTTTTAATATAAATAGAATAGTGGATTAGGGTTTAAACATTCTAAACTTCGAAGATTAGTTGATTTTGACAGCCGAATATTATGATCTCAAACTATTAGACTAACATGGGAGAGAAGTTCAATAGTTAGACTATAATAATATAGACCTAGATCAGTTGTGTAACGACCCGTATTTTTGGACATTTAGTAGACGGGTTCGATATGTATTTTTCTGTATAAATTAATGAATTATAAATGAAAAATACATGATTATACAGAAATACAAAATTTTTGGCAATGATATTAATCAACTTGTGTATTAAATGGTAATAAATGATTTTTGGTGAAAGTATTAAGTAATAAGTGTATTA